>KV908469.1:152760-167760 GCA_002005505.1 Botryococcus braunii | reverse complement strand
CCCATGGTAGAGGCTTTGTTTGGGGGGGAGGGGGGGTACGATTGAAGTGCATGTAAGCGGCAGGAGGTCCTTCTATTAGAATGTAATGATGCTGTTGCAATGAGGAGGAGCATGCATGATGGCAGATATTTGCTGGAATTTCTGCCCCCCGCCGCCGGCACCGCCCCCATCTCCAAGTCCAGCACCCCCACCGCGTCCACCTCCAAGCCCCCCACAGCCACCCTCGCCCCCGCCTCCACTCCCGGCATCAGGATGCTATAACTACTCAGGTAAGGTGCTGCATAGGAGTTTTGACAGCTAAACCATCATATTGGGCTGCGCCTTTCGATTAATAGTGGCCACACCTGTCTTGTAATAGAACCACGCCGTTCTATCGATATTATGGCGGACAGGCTCTTTGATCATACTGGCTAGAAAGGCGTTCTTCGCATAAGGCCAAGTTCCATAACCGCTGAAACCTTATTTCTTTACAGAACAGTGTGGACGAAGTGGTGGAGGAGTAGGCGTGGGCGACATGTTGAGGGCGTGAGCCGCGGGGAGAGGGGGAGAAGGGCAGAGAGAGTGAGCGGGCAGGAAGTGGTCGATATACATGCTGTGGCACTAGCCCTCCAAAACCGAGGGAGAGACAGGCAGATAGAGAGGAATAGAACAGGACTCGCATGCACATCGCACAGAGCTCCAGTCACAGCACTGCCACTAGTCGTGTCGTGATAAGTATGTGCGGGACATGCAGATATCTGTTGGACAACGAACTGCACAAATATAGGATTCAATGGAGCAGTGGCCCAGGTTGCTCAGGACGGCCGCACGTGCGACTTAACAACCTCTCTGCAACTTCAGCCGGCCATCCCGCTCCTCGTGTCGTACACATTGAGATCCGACGGAGGATCCAATTCCTGGCAGACCATCGTGAGCTCGAATACCAACTCCTTCGCCCCGGTCCTGTTGGAATCGCTCACCAATCCAAATCCGTCTTATGACAACTTGCGGAGTTTTCTGGTTCCCATTCCCGACAACTCAACAGCAATCACTCTCACATTTCGGTCAAGACAGGTATACAATTATCCCTCCGATGAGTTCTTTGCTATTTATTGCTATATTGAAGGCCACCATGAATGAAATGTATGATCAATTGAAGTTGCAAGTTTGCGCACGACCTTTCAAATGAGCACGGAAAGGGGAATGTTCCTCTTCTGCCATAAAACTGCAGCCATGGCGCTTCCTTTCATCTAACTCTTTCGCATTCACCCACAGTTTAAGCCCAGATGGCATTTTTATATGCTGGACTCGTAACTTTCAATGTAACTTGTAAGAGATTAGATACTAAAGATAGTCGTGACTGATTATTATTCAGATTTAAGATTTCGAAAGTTTATAGACAGCCTCGCACAGGGCCGCAACCACACCCCTCCCCCCGCCCCCCTCCACTTTGTCATGTGATCACACAGCGCGCGCGCGCGCGCACACACACACACACACACACACACACACACACATTGGCACGCGCGCATGCACACATGTGTCTGAACAGACACATGTATGCGCGCATGCATACATGATCTCTACCCCTCCCACCGTTCTCTCTTCCCCCCTGCAGGGGCAGGGGCAGGGCCAGCTGCTTCCTCCCACTCTCTCTCCCCCCTCTCTCCCTCCCCCCCCCCCCCTCTCCCCCCTTTCCCTCCTTTGCCTTTCCCTATCTCTATCCCCCTCTCCCTCCCAGCCCCCCCGCCCCCCCCCCCCCCCCCGGGGGGCACACCCCCCTTCAGATCTCTCTCTCTCCCTCCCCCTTCTTTCTCTCACTCTCAGTGTGTGGATGTGTGTGTGTGTGTGTGTGTGTGTGTGTGTGTGTGTGTGTGTGTGTGTGTGTGTGTGTGTGTGTGTGTGTGTGTGCGTGTATAAGGGGGGAAGAGACGGAGCATACAATTATTATTTGAGTCTAAAGTAGGTCAGCTTGGGGTTGTGATAGCTCTGCAGTGCATGTCAGGCCTAGGTACATGACAGATCTGAATTTCACATTGGGCGCTGACATCGTAATGTCCACAGGACTTTGTTGGATTTCCCGGTCGGTTTTGGTATGTCAACTATAAGAGTAAGTAATCCCAAGCACAAGATTCTTCCTATCAGTCCGGACAGTCTGGAACTGTATTTGAATAGCGACTTTCTTGTTGTTTCAGCCACGAGCATACTAGTATATTTTTGTGACTTGTTCATAGTTTTCCGAAGAGGGCACACTCTGCCCTTTGTACTGGCAATAAGCAAACTCTGCACCTTGCAGTACTATGGGCACACTCAGCACCTTGCATTTGTAGTACGCGGCCAAGTTCCGTCTTGTTATATTCTCTTCTTCTCCCTTTTCAAAGATGTACTTGGAGAGGGGGAGAGGCCTCTTCCCCTAGGGCAGCGAATAACGGAATCGTGAGTGCATATGGAAGTTCCCCACCAGAGGGAAGGAGGTCACAGGGTTCGGAGGGGAACGAGGCCTGGAGGGAGGTCGAGGCAGGCCCGGAGGAAGCCCACCCAATGGAGGTTGAAGGCGGCACCGCAGTTGAAGTGCATGTAGTAGGCATGAAGGCCCTAATGAACCAACGAGGGATGGAGGCGTTGCATTGAAGAGGGGCAAGTACGATTGCAGATATCTGCTGGAATTTGTGCCCCCAACCACCGCCACCATTTCCACCTCCACGGTCGCCACCACCAGCACCACCGCGACCTCCAAATCAACGACCCCCACCAGTTCCACCTCCGAGGAGCCCGCCACCGGCACCACCCCGACCTCCAAGTCTACCACCGCCATCACCTCCGCCACCACGCCCGCCTCCACTCCCAGCCACAGGCTGCTATGATAACCCAGGTGAGGCGCTGCAAAGCATCTAAGGTATCAGATTCTTTACTCTGCTTTCCAGTCGTGGGCTGCCGCTGATTTTTCCAGCGTTGGAAGACTTCAAGAAAAGCAGGGATGAGGAGTTTTCAAGGGAGCACAAGCATGAGCCCAGGACAGGTAAGTGATATGCACAGGCTTTTCAAATCTGATTAAAATGTCGCTGAGATTATAAGAGAAGATTATGAAGGTTTAAGTGGAGGCCATCACGGGTTACAGCAGTGACAAGACTCTATGCTTGGGAGAACTCTCTTGGATTGGGCATTAGCCGCGCGCATGTATGTGGTCGCGCGGCTACACACACACACACACACACACACACACACACACACACACACACAAATGCACACACACTCTCGAACACTCACTCACGCACGCACACACAGAAAGACAATCTCACACGCACACTCACGCAGGCTCTCACAACCTTCGACGACGGGGCATGCAGACATCTGTTTTAACTGGACCTGCTATGTGGATTACAATCAATCAACGGCCATGATCTTTTCTGACTTTGCTGGCACGTGCGATGTGACGGCCACAATACAAGTTCAGCCCGGCAAGCCTTACCTCGTGAGCTACATTATAACGTCTACTGGTTTCAACCCTACATCGGGTCAGGGAGTTACTTCATGGCAAATCTTCATCAGCTCTGTCGATAACACCTTCAGCCCAATTGGCTTGGAGTCAATGAGTAATAGAGACAACGGTTACAACCAACCCAAGAATTTTTTGGTCCCCATCCCCAACAACACGACAACAATCCAGTTCACAGTTCGGGCAACGAAGGTATGAATATGAGTATCAGCCTTTTTTTTTTCTTGCCATTGCCCATGCCAATCAAGGACAGACTGGCGCTTATTCACAAAAGGGGCTGCTATAGTAAGGCATTGTTCGAGCATTTTGTAGTTAACATCTCCAGGGTGCACACACACACACACGCGCGCGGTTTATGCATGTGTGTGGGCATGTATGCGTGCCTGTGTGTGTGTGTGTGTGTGTGTGTGTGTGTGTGTGCGTGTGCGTGTGTGTGTGTGTGTGTGTGTGTGTGTGTGTGTGTGTGTGTGTGTGTGTGTGTGTGTGTTTGTTGGGGAGGGGAGGGGCAAACTTATGTGTGTTATCGGTAGATGTTCATATCACGAAGGAGTTGTTAGTGGTCTGCAGCATTTGCCATGCTTTGAAATTCGATAAAGGCATTCTTGCTTTGTACTAAACAATGCGATTCCTGCAGGAGGTTTATGATGATAAATATCGGTGGTACCTTAACTATAACAGTAAGTAAACCCCAAAGCACTTTCATATGCTGGAGAAACCAATTCTGTGTTTGATATGTTGTATTTGCGTTTCAGGAAACAGATACGTTCTTGTCAAGTGCTCGCAGTTTCTAGAATGGCTGTACAGTGTACATGTGGAAAGGCACTATCTTGCCGGACATTGGGCAGCCAAAGGGTGTCCCGTCTTTTTCTGCTTTCTCCCTTTGGCAGCAGGGTAAGGGGCGTGCACGTAAAATCCCCTATATTCCCCCCCCCCCCCCACACACACACACACACACACACACACACACAAGATTAACGTGGTTGGAGGGGAAGGAGTGCTGGAATGGAAGCAGCGGAGGCGGGAGTAGGCCGCCTAGTGGAAATGGCGGCACTGTCGTTGAAATGCATGTAGGAGCGCATATGCCCTGATATGCGATGTGTGATGGACGCATTGCATTTAAGAGTGGCATATATGGTGGCAGATGCCTGCTGGCTTGATCATGAATGCCCCCCACCGCCGTCACCGCCTCCACCTCCAAGTTCCCCTCCGCCACCACCCCGGCCTCCAAGTCCACCATCTCCCCCACCACTTCCACCTCCAAGTTCCCCACCGCCACCACCCCGGCCTCCAAGTCCACCATCTCCCCCACCACTTCCACCTCCAAGTTCCCCACCGCCACCAGCGCCTCCACCTCCAAGTTCCCCTCCGCCACCACCCCGGCCTCCAAGTCCACTATCTCCCCCACCACTTCCACCTCCAAGTTCCCCTCCGCCACCACCCCGGCCTCCAAGTCCACCATCTCCCCCACCACTTCCACCTCCAAGTTCCCCACCGCCACCACCCCGGCCTCCAAGTCCACCATCTCCCCCACCACTTCCACCTCCAAGGCCCCCACCGCCATCGCCTTCGGCCCCGTCACCGCCTCCACCCCCTACCGATTGCCAAGTCTTAACGAATGATGCATATGGTGCCCCATATGGTGCACCCCATTAGGAACTTGAATTCTGAACCAACTGGCCCTATTCCAAGATCATTTACAAGGATGTTTTTATAAAAGTTTTTATAAACGGAATCTTTTCTCATGATTTGAATAAATTCACTTTACAGTTGTCAAAATCCAGTTTTTATTTTAAAATATTTATTTAACCCGCCGGCCTGCTTCGCTGGCAGCATCTAAAATGTAACGGTGATGATTTGAATAAATTCATTTGACATTTGAATAAATTCATTTGACATTTGACAAACGTCTGGGCCCCCTTACATTTTTAATGTAAGGGGCTAAATGTAACCGTTTGCAAAGGGAGGCTTTGACCGTCAGCGTAGCAGGCTAGATGTAACCCCGGCCTTACATTCGATGTGAGAAGGGACTCACCACCAGCGTAGCAGGTTTAAAGCGCAGCACTTCCATTTAACCTGCTATGCTGGTGGTTGGTGTGACCGCTGCGCTTTAAACCTGCTACGCTGGTGGTTGGTGTGACCGCTGCGCTTTAAACCTGCTACGCTGGTGGTCGGTGTAAGGGTTACAGCGAAGCTGTTAGGGCAGGCTAAATGGAAGTGCTGCGCTTCTAAGATGTAAGGCAGTCGGTGTAATTGCTACGCTGAAGGTGGGAGCTTGCAAAGCAAGCGGTTACATTTAGCCTGGTCCCCTTCCACCGACCACCAGCATAGCAGGTTTAATGGAACCGCTTACATCTAAGATGTTCGAAGGGAGGCTCCAGCCCCACACCGCTCCGCTTTGTAAATGTTAGTATTACATTTAACCTGCTATGCTGGTGGTCGGTGGAAGGTGAAAAGCGCAGCGGTTACATTAAAAAAGCGGAGCGGTTACATTTAACAATGGATCCCATGCTTGTCGCCGCAGTGGCTATGAGAAAACGACAGGATTCTTTCGAAAGGCGACGGACAGAAAACCTGAGGTGGCCTTGCCAGCAGGGTCCTCCGGAAGAGAGGGAAAGGAGCCCTGGTACCCCTTCGGACCCTTCTAAATATTAGAAGGGATCGAAGGGAAACCAGTGCTCCTTTCATTTAAATGCTTCCCAGCTCCTCCGAGGTGTTTCTTTTTCCCGGCAGAGAAAATCATGTGAGAGAGGGGATGCGAAGGAGCTGAGATTGCCGGTGCAAGGGCATCGTGTATGTCCAAAAGAATCTTCAATGCAGATACTTAAGGCATACGGACTGGACTTGTTTAATTTGACGCCTGGCATGGTCATGAAAATTCTGGAGAACGAAAGGTAAAGGCAAAATTCTCGGGAAGAAAAGGGGGGAGGGAGAAGAAAGAAAAGGCTCCGAAGAAATATAAGTACAAGAAAGAGAAGTAGTCTTTGACATCTTTGCACTGGGAGGCTCTGCAACCGAAGTGATCAGTCTGTCTAATGAATTCATCAGACAGATTGACATGCTTCAAATTCGATTTGGGCACATGTGGGCACATAAAAATACATGTACATGTGTTTTTATTACCAAGCATTGATGCTCGTTCGAAATCCACAGGGGGGGGGGTGAGAAGAAGGGAGGAGTAAAATAAAGACCGACTTCAAGAAACATAGCTATGCTTCTTTGATTAAGTCGGTCTTTATTTTACCCCTCCCTTCTATAGAGGCTCGTGTTAAAGCCAGAGGGGGCTCGAGCTCGGGTGCACCTAAAAGCTTCACTTGAAGGAAGGGGTTGACATAAACTTACCACTCCCGGTAGGTAGATTTCAAACAGAGAAAACTTTGAGGGAGAGAGCGAGATTGGTACAGATGGCGGTTCATAGGGTGAGCGTAGTCAACTTTCCGTAACGTCATCTCTGCTCTCTACTGAAAGTGACGCGTCGTCTAGACTGAGATCTCACTTGTGTTCTGTGTTGGCGCATGCAGTGTGCTGGGCTTCAAATTGTCCAAACTCTGGTGGCAATCAATCGGTGTTTGCACTTGCATCAGCAGGTCAAACATGTGAGCTGTCAGCCTATCTTGGTGTCCTCCAGCCTGGCTCAAACTTCTCTGTGAGCTACACTCTTGGGACTGTCGGTGGATATCAGAACTCTTGGGTGACCACCATCGAACCAATCGACGGCGCGTACCCCCCGATTGTGGTGGAAAATCTCACTAATGTTCAAGCGCTGCCTGACACACGGCGTACTTTTTCGGTTCCTATTCCTTCCAACTCAAAGGGAGTTTTCATCGTTTTTCGATTGCGACAGGTAAGCTTGCTTTCCCGTTTCCCGTGTCATGGGTGTCTTGACTGATGCTCCCAACCTCTCTCTCTCTCTCTCTCTCTCTCTCTCTCTCTCTCTCTCTCTCTCTCTCTCTCTCTCTCTCTCTCTCTCTCTCTCTCTCTCTCTCTCTCTCTCTCTCTCTCTCCCCCCCCCCCCCCCTCTCTCTCCCTCTCTCTCTCTCCCCCCCCCTTTCTCCATCTTGCTTACAAACGCTTCATCCCCCCTCTCTCTGTGCGTGGGGGGGGGGGTGTGGGTGGGTGGTTAAGGTCTAGGGTGTGTGTGTGTGTGTGTGTGTGTGTGTGTGTGTGTGTGTGTGTGTGTGTGTTGTTCCTCAAGGGAGCCTCGGGGGGAGATTGTAGCGCCCGCGTGTGTGCATGCGTGTGTGTGTGGTTGTGTGTGTGTGTGTGTGTGTGTGTGTGTGTGTGTGTGTGTGTTGTTTGTGTGTGCGCGCGCTTGCATATTTGGCCACGGAGACGTTTTCTGAAGTCCATGGAGAAGTTTTCTGAAGTGCGGACTACAACACTTGAGGTGTACAAATTAGTGTGCAAGGCACGTCATGCCTGTGAATTTGACGTCGTTTAGAAATTGTATATGTACTGATCAATACTTCTTGCAGGACGCTAACTATTGGTGGATGAGATATGAGAGTAAGTAACCCCCAAGCACAACTTTCCCTATTGTTCGGGTACCTGAGATATAACTCGCAATTTTGTTCCTTGAGTAACGTGTGAAGCACCGTGACTCTTCACCACATGCATGCATCCCGTTCTGTTCAACACCCAACGTCAGTCCTTGCACGTGCCTGCAACTTCATGTTTCGGGGCGGAAGAATGCTGTGATATGTCGTGTTTCCGTTATGTCCTGCATCATGCAGTCTGTGAGAGGTGCTAACCTGATTAAGGTAAGTATGGCTGAATTTTGGGTTACCAGCAATGGGGGGAAGGGGATCCTTGCATCACCCCGAGTCGTTGTCACCTATGGGCAATGCATTGCGTGGTCTTTTGCACCTCACACAACATAGAGTACTGCAAACCTACACATACCCAAAGTTTGATGGGGGCATGGGGATGAATTAGGAGATGCGCATGTTTTAGGACACCAAATCAGGCATATAGCTACTATTGCCAAGCATCGCATACGGGCTGTGTAGCTCTGTAATATATCAGGCACGCGAGGGTACTGCAACACCGAAAAAGAATCTACGTGCACCATCTTGCTGGGGATGGAGGGGGAGGGGGGGGGGAACCCGACGTCAGGTCAATATGGTGTTTCATTCTGGCGTACACTAAAGGTTCGCAGTCTGAAGGGTGTGGTGGGGAAGTCGAGAATAGGGGACTCAGGGCCGGGGTCAGTCCGTGGATGTGGATGGCGAGGCGGAGATTACGGGGCAGGAAAGAGGCACTGAGCTAGGAAGAAAGGCCAGGTAGTGCTGTTGAACTCCGTTTAGGAGGTGAGATGGGCCGGATGAGGGCAGAGAGAGAGAGAGAGAGAGAGAGAGAGAGAGAGAGAGAGAGAGAGAGAGAGAGATGAATCAATGTGGCCAAGCAACAGTGTTGTTTCTACTGCGGTCTTTGAACATTGACACGGAATATGCGTAATGCAGACTATTGCACGAATATATGCGATTGAAAGGATGGACGCTCTCACTTCGGCCGAGACAAGTACGCACATTTCTCCAGATATGATGGCATGTTGAAGTGATTATGTTGAGCCAAGAGCCTGCGTCTTTCAGAATGCTTTGTGTCATGTACGGTACGCGCAGACAGCCTCATTACCTGCTGAAGCCCAAAGCCTCCTTTTCAACCAGGGGGCACTGATCTTACCGAGATAACATAACCTTGTGTATTCTGGGAGGGTCATTTGACTCTATTGCGAGTAGTTTGATTTCACACCTTCAGGGCGACATGGAACATATTTTGGTACTGTCTTATACAAATAACAGGTACTTGTGCCCCCATCCCTCACTCACGTGCACACACACACACACACACACACACACACACACACACACACACACACACACACACACATTCGCGGACACTTGTGCGCAATGGAGACAGGCACGAATAGTACATCATCGCAACATTGCTTTACTTGCAGAACGCGCCATCTGCAATCCATATACAGCCAAATCACTGTGAGTCTTGAGCAAAACTATCAATGCATGATGTGTTGTTGTTAATGCTTGCGTGCGTGCCCACGCGCGCGCATGCGTGTGTGTGTGTGTGTGTGTGTGTGTGTGTGTGTGTGTGTGTGTGTGTGTGCGTGGGTGTGTGTGTGTGTGCGTGGGTGTGTGTGTGTGTGCGTGGGTATGTGTGTGTGTGTGTGGGTGGGTGGGTATGTGTGTGTGTGTGTGTGTGTTTGTTTGTGTGTGTGTGTGTGTGTGTGTGTGTGTGTGTGTGTGTGTGTGTGTGTGTGTGTGCATGTGAGTGGCAGAAACCTTACCGTTGTGCCAGGTATACATCAAATCTTTGTGTCCTAGCGCCTGCATGCGGGTTGAACAGCAAGTCGAATTGGGAAGCTCAATATTCTGTTTCACGCGTATTTGTAGGAACTACAATGCCACCAGCGTTTATGAACCTTGGACGACAGTAGTATCTCAAGCTAGCAAGATGGTCCTCACAATGGCTGGAGTTGAAGGCATCACCGCGATTATGTTTGCCGCGCCAATCGAGAAACTCACGTTTCACCTTTATCACCTCACTTGCTTCTCAATCAATAGGTATCCAAGTGGCCAGAAAGTCCATTTTTGTCTTAAATCAACCCATACAATCCCAAATCGGCCGTTGTATCACATGCGGTCGTTGCATCTTCAGGAGTCTGGTGGCCATGACTCCTTGGTCTTCTTTACTTCTCAGTCTTGCAGGTACCTCTGCGTTATGCTGTGCTTGTCAGTTTGCTAGTCTCTCACCTCATCGTCCCCTTGGGGATGAGTATATCTCATATTTCCTCCACTTCAACAGCTTCTTGAGCATGATGTCACGTCTTGCATTGAAAGTGAAGGTGCTGTGAGTCAAGACGGAGTCGTTCTGTTAGCAACAAAGTATTTTTAGGGTTTTCCGCAGCTGAGAATACGCTTCTCAGAATTGCAATTGTTTTGTCGTGGACACACCGCGAGCGGACTGCTCAGGGTAAGAATTTAGGCCGAAGATTTCTATGGGAGGGTGGATCCTGTGGGGCAGCCAGCCATATGGCATTGTTGATTTATGGGTCATGCGTGACATCAATCGTCAGAACTGTAACGGTCTCCTTCCACGTACTACTAAGCCAGCATTCCCTAAGTCAGTCCCCCCTCACATGTGATGTCGGGACCTTACCCATCTGGCGTACCGTACAGTCCCTGAGGTCTTGTACCTCCATGTAGGGCATGGGAACCCGGGCCAAGGCTAGAGAGGGAATGAAGAGACATATACAGATGGGATATTATTCATCTATCGTTGGCATAGACAACTGATGTAACTGGCATCTGGCCTTATTCCTAAGTCCTATTCCGATGTCTCCCTATCTCTTCCTTTCCTTAGCGCTTCCAGCGCTACAAGAACGGCGGCAGCGTTCAGCAGAGAGTTGCCAGTGGAAGTTTGTCCCTGCCTGCCATGGAAAGGGGGGGGAGGGGATGGGGAACTATTAATATGAGAGAGAGTTGAAGCCAGTCAAGCTCGTCACAACATTGACTGGCAGACGTTCATCAAGCCTTGAGGCAATGGTCTGTGACTGAAAAGTACCCAACAGGACACCTAGGTCTGGATTATCCAACACACAGCTGTGCACAGTAGGGACCACCCCGGGGGCCCACACCATGTGCAGATGCATCCGGATGCACATATGTGTAATACCCCTGAGCCGCTCTTCAGTACTCGTATCGATCACTGACAGATTCTCAAGCAGGTGGTATGCAATCCTTCACACACAACTGCAGCCAATGCACATGTGAAGCCTCCCTTGGCTCCCTTGCGCGATTTAAGTCACTCACTCGGGGAGCCACAACGGTAGTTTACTTGGTGTAACAAATCTACTTTTAATCAACGTAGTCCTCTTCACCCCCAAACACTTCAAAACACTTGCACATGCACACAAAACAAACACTTCAAGCACATGCAAGGCTGAACTTCGTTTTGGAGTGAAGCGAGTGTTTGGTTGCAGACTAACACGGTTTACAGTAATGTGCGTCAATCTGCTGGGGGCGACCAGTATCAATCTCAGCCACCGTCTCTGCACGGATGGACAATGCAAAATTTCTGACCCAACTGGATGCTGCGTACATCAATTAGTCATGTTGCTGTGCAAATCCGGTTGCAGATGCTCTTCAAAACGAGAGCCAGCCATAGGAAAACCCTCCCTAAAATCCAATCTCAGTGACCTGATGAGCGGTGTTCGTTTCGAAACTGATCAGAAGGTATCTCCTCGCCAAGACAGGACGAGGAATACTATGTATACGTATACTACGTAGTAGTCCCACTTGGAAACCTCTCCGACAAAGAAAGTCCTCTTTGATAAGTTGGCAGTAATTAGGGCCCAAACCACGGCTCTGCAGGCCATTAAAAGGGCGTGCATGCTGTTTGCAAGATACTGTTTCTCGAGTCCAGCCGCCATGATTACCCCACGTGACGGCTGAAGGTAATGAACCACAAAAATTACGCCTACATATCAGCGCAATGAACGATAACAATCAAATATCGGGGTATCGTCTTTCGTTGTGGTTGTCAACAATCAAAAACACATATCGTCTTAAGAAGAAAGCTTTCGGTAATGGAGTGCAAATATTTGTGAGCCTGAAGGTAACCGTATGTAGCTGTGCATTCAGCCCTGCCTGTCACAGTGAGCTGCTTTGAAGTGAGGCATGCCAAGCACGGGTACCTCTAGCAGGCACCAAAACTTCATGACGTAACAATACAATATAAAATATCGCACAATACAAAATACAATATAGAATCATCCACCAAAACCTTCAAGTTGGACCAGACGCGACAGTAGTATGGTGAACTTCAATTGTTGGAGGTTTGGCAGTGGTCCAGGGGGAACACCATAATGGAAATGGGACCACGCAGAACCTTACAAGGAGTGGTATGGGGACGACCACAAGGGAGAGTATGTTGGACTCAGGGAGTTGTAATGGCTGTAACGAAATGAAGTCGGGCAGAGCCTGACATAACACTGGAATGGCGGTAGGGCATTAACATTACAATAACAATTCAGGGGTCAGCAGGTACAAGTCAGGTTTCCACACAAAGCCCATCCCTGCGGAGTACCGTGCACGTGCACATGCAGGATCAAACCGGAAAGGCCAGGGCAGGTCTTAGGATAAGGTAGATCCTGTATCCGGAGGTATTCCCCATGCCACTCATGCAGTCATTTAAGACGCACCACTGCAATTGCGACTTACGTCAAGGGCTGCACGAAATTGTATTGCCTGAGTTGGCACTCTAGGCAGGTGGCTGTACAGTACACCGGCTAAAATTTCATTTTTGTATCCCAAAGGCAACCAGGTGAAAGACCAAAACATCGAGAAACACAGGATAGCGCAGGGGGACCCCTAAGCAAACCCTGGAAACGCCAGAGTGAGTATCAGACATGTTCAAAAGAAATCTGGCCACCAGACTCCGGATGATGCAATGACCGCCCGTGATACAATTGACAAAATTAGAATGTGTGGGTGCTAAGAAAGGGGTGCCATCTCATATTTCATCTGCCTGGAGACGAGTGTAATGCCAATTCTCAGAATGTCAGTGTTGATAAAGGATTTGAAGGTACTGTACAGTATCTTCGCATGTGTGTGTACCGAAGCCGGTACTGAGAAATCCCTTATTCGTAATTGCGCTCAATAAAATGAAGATTAGCATTGTAGTGAAGCAAGCACCAACTTCCATATACATTCTTCAAGCCTTGGACGGCTGTACTTGCATAACTTTGCTGGCAATCAACATCCGCAGCAGAAGGGTGAACATTGCTTTGCTTACGGCGGTGCTGCGGAGCCCTGCAAGCGCATAGCTCGATCTCGAGCTTACAAGGCTTGACCTAAGGTGTAATACCTCTGATCCTGTTTTGGCTCCTCGACCTAACTCGGCTTGGTCGGCAGCAATGTAGTTATGTTTATCATGTTCGATGCATTGTTGCATAGGCTGCTAGAAAATTGAACTGTGAACCAGATATGTCCAATTTTTTAACTGCTATAACCTCGTGGCTAACATTGTCAGACGCGGCGATCGGTGCGGTAGTTTGTTAGCATTGCCATAAACTGGGACTGACACTTCCTCAATTGTGAAGTCAGACCCTGACAACGTAGGGATTTTCATTTCATCGTCGTTTTACGCATCATCTGGAAATGCACTTGAGACCTACCTCCCGTTTTTGCAAGATACCTACCTCTATCTTTGTTTCAACAATGCACTTGAGACCGACCTCCCGTTTAAAGCACACAGAGAGAGAAAGACTCTTGGAGTGAATATTATGCATATTTAGAAAATATTCACACATATTCAATACTCGTTTATGAGGTGTGAGATAGTTCCCAATTTACCTCATTAAACCTGCACAGTAGCCCTGAAATTGCCAACGAGTGTCCATGATGTGGCAAATGATATGCTTTGGATTTGCTCAAGTCCATGTAATAACCATTTTGGAGACTGGCAGTACTGCTGATGTTAGCACTTCTGGTGACAGGTTTAGTTTTTACCAAAGGATATCAAGTCAAACACAGTCTTATATAGGATTTTCTGATGCCGTATTTAGATGCATCACCAAAGGAATTGTGGTCTGTACGGTTTCAACTAGAACTTTGGGGTCTAGAGCTACCGATATCACCGACGAAGCTAGCGGCCCATGGCGTCCTACCTAGGGCTAGTTAGTTATAACACAACACTAAATCTGAACGTATAAAAATGTCAACATATCTGCCCGCTGCGCTGATGTAACTCGATATTAGAGGTCAATCGTTATTTCCCTACCCTTTTTAATTGTCCTTATACAGGCAACTCTCAACTCTTTCCTCCCAACTTTGGAAAAAATCCACGCCCTTAGAGAGAGGGGTGGGTACAAAGCATGCAACGCTGTGAAATCATGTGTAACACATGATCTCACAAGAGTTATCGGTGGAGCAACGCGAAGCCCAAGAGTATGCAACTGCCACGCAACTCTGGCGCGTTGCAATGTGCGCCACCAGCAAACACAGTATATACGGTCAATATATCCCGCTGATTACTTAATCAGAACCTTTGAGACAGACAGGATGCTTTGAAACACAGCTCTGCCACAAAAGCGACTCTGGAAAACACAGCCCCTCCAAAAAACCCCCTTCTCCTTCGAAGGAAACGTGGAAGATACCCCTTGACCAAAGCCCACCCCATTAAAGAGGAAGGTCACAGCTCCCCCTCCTCTGGGCACAAGCGGCAGCCACCATGGCAGATGATAATCCATAATGTAATTAAGCGTTAATCTTAGACTTATTCGCCACTGTGGGCAGCTAGAGCCTTCCAGGAGGGACATGTCCGGCTTGCAGTACACTAGTGTTGTACAAGCTGGTCCTGTTTGTGCAGAAGCCGTCGACTGATCTTTGCAAATCCGTGATGACTGATCAGGGCTCCCTGTCCTCGCGAGACAGACACTATCTTGTTTGGACTCTGGCCGTTTCCTGGTCCATTACTAGGACTGACTTTTAGACCAGGGCCGGCCAGCT
>KV908469.1:127760-147760 GCA_002005505.1 Botryococcus braunii | reverse complement strand
ACCCGGCACAAAACCCGTACAGATGCAAACTTTTCGTTACAAAAATGAAAAAGGGGAAAAGGGGGAAAAACCGAAAAAAGGAAAAAGGGGCAAAACAAGGGCACGCGCGCGCGCACACACACACACACACACACACACACACACACACACACACACACACACACACACACACACACACACACACACACACACACACACACACACACACACACACACACACCCCACACCACCACCACGACCACCTAACAACAACAGGGGCGGCAGTGGCAGCCGCAGCAGCAGCAGCAGCAACAACAACAAAACGCGGCTTTACCTCAGGCCCGCAAAGGACCGCAGGTCGGTAAAGGCAGTGCCTGTCATAATGAAGCTGCCCAGGAATGCGGCTCCAGGAGAGAAGTCCCGGAAGCGCTCCAGCCTGATCAGAGTGGGCAGCGCAGCCAGAACTGGGGTCACTGCCCCAACATCAGGATTGGCAAAACAGTTTGCACACTCCTTGATAACGAGGGCCCCAACCTGCCCAGTGCAGGAGATCCCTCCCAGTCAGTGCCAGCCTTGAGCAGATCTCCATCCTAGGGCGGACTCTGTGGAGAGGGACGTTAAATGATTTTTTCCAGATACAGGCTCGGATTTGCTGCTACCTGAGGAGAAAAACATTGAGGGGTATGGGGGAAGAGAGAAGGGGGGGGAGGGTGTGCCTGGCCAATGGATCAGTTCCGTCAACCAAGAGAGAGCATGCTTGATGGGGGCCGCTTTGTGCTTCACGTAGGATGGGATGATACAGATAGCAGCCACTGCGGCAGGTAGAGCCCTTTTCCCTTTTTTTTTTTTTTTTTTTTTTTTTTTTTTTTTTTTTGTTTTTTTTTTGGTATATGCGGTTTTTCTATATACGCTTATATATATGCGTTTATATATTTTCGTTTTTTTGTTTATATATATGTGTGTTTTTGGGAGGGGGGCACAAGAGGAGAGAGAGAACGAGGGGCAGCAAGCAGCCATGTCCACACGATCTCTTTCTTTCCCTCGCTCTCGCTCTCGCGAGCTCTCTCCCTCTCTCTCTCTCTCTCTCTCTCTCTCTCTCTCTCTCTCTCTCTCTCTCTCTCTCTCTCTCTCTCTCTCTCTCTCTCTCTCTCACACACACACACACACACACACACACACACACACACACACCCCACCCCCCGCACACACACACATGCACGCACGCACGCACTGAGAGAGAGAGAGGGAGAGGGAGGGGGGGGGAGAGAGAGAGAGAGAGAGAGAGAGAGAGAGAGAGAGAGAGAGAGAGAGAGAGAGAGAGAGAGAGAGAGAGAGAGAGAGAGAGAGAGAGAGAGAGAGAGAGAGAGAGAAGCGGGGGGGGGAGGGAAAGAGAGATAGATGGATTTTGTGATATACCTGACGAAGGTTATTAAGCAGGGCTGGAGCAAACTTCCCCGGGAAAGGGTTGGGAGTGTGGTCTACGTATATGGTGAGAGGTCGTGTGAAGATAGTGGCACTGTTGATCCCTAAGGATGTGAGGAATGTGGCCATTCGCTGCTGATAGGGCACCGCAGCATTCTGCCGGGAGAACACCAGGGTAACCGCCACATTCACTGCGTTGCATGGGGTGATCGGGAAAGCAGGCGCGTTGCAATTCAGAATCCGCTGGGTGTTTGCCACACTGAAGATTGCAACGCATGTGCCATCTCCGTTGTCGCGGACCGTCAAGAATGCCAGCACAGACAGATTCCCGCACTCTGTCCCACAGAAAAGAACCGGATTGCGTCAGAGGGTCAAGATATCAACACAAGAGCATGGCATGGGCCTTCCTCTGGTGCTGGAATAGAGGTTATAGGGGATATGAGAGGAAGATGGGAGAGAAGGGCTCGCAGGAAGACGAGGAAGGGAGAAATAGACAAGGGGTGGGGACAGGGACAGAACAGATGGGCCGGGGCCATGAGGAGAGAGGCCTGCACACAGACCGAGCATGCAAGCATGCGGGTGGTATCTGTTTGCGATTGACGATCCCGACATACACATTCTGGAAGAGAGAAAGTGGCAGACATGCCGTGATTGCTGTGCAAGTTGTAACATAGGTATTGTTGAGCCAATATCTTGTCGAGGCATAACAAATGTCTTTCAGTTTTACGTAATGCTGTGACATGCAGTACTGCAACGTTGTTTTGGGAAGGGACCTTACGTATGCCGCTGGGTGCAAGCGGGGGAAAGCAAGTAAATGGTGGAGGCGGTGCTGGGGTTTGTGCAGCTAATTCCCCCTGTACCTCGATTGTAGTTGCTGGAGCTTGCGGAACATCTGCTGTAGCTTGCTCTGTTGAAGGGATGGTCTCCGTGCCAGAAGCTTCCTGCACTGGAATCGGATCTTCCCCCAAACTTGCAACTTGCTCAACCGGCATAGCGCTTACTCCCATAGGGGCAGACTCTGGTGCTGGGATGGGATTGTCCAGTTCCATCGCTGTGATGGGGTCTGTAGGAATGACTACATCAGGAGACAGCTCTTGGGCAGCTACCATGGAAGCAATGCACATGACCATCCATAGTGCTTGTCTCATTCGGTGCTCCTGCACAAGTAATGCGCACCCTTCTCAGAAAACAAGTCAACATATGCCTGTTTAAACAGTATTTATTTCCAAATCGGGGATTCAGCATGCCGCCAACTTCTTAGAAGACGAGCTGCCCTCTTGGCGCACTGCCTCACGCTATTCGGGCTGACCATTTGTCATATCGAATTCATCTCTTCCAATTGATCTTCGAATTCCTTGATGAAGATGAGATTCAAACTCCGACAATTTCTACGGCTTTTCATTTCAAAATTCGCATAACACTGTGGAGTTGATCACGATGCTGCAACAAGGAAAAGCGCTGCCCAACGTCCCCTAGTGCACGATAGCAGAATCCCCTGGATGAGAATTTCCAACGTTTTTGGAATCAAAACACTTGTCAATTTGTGACGGTGGGCAGATATCCACGTTCCCCGCTAACGAAACCGCCAGTACCTCGCAGGCAATACGGGATGGTTTCGCCCAATTGTTAAGAGGGATCAGATCTTTCAAAAAGAAAAACTTGTACTCTATGGGATCATTGCTTGAGGCGCTCACAACAAAACTGTTCTGATCAGCCGACACCCCCCGATCCACCGTCGGCAATACAACCACCCAGGGAACCATATTTTACAAACATATCCAGACCATGGGCTTAGCCATAAACCCATTTGCATGGATTTAAGAATTTGTGAGAAATGAATTCTTACCATAGGGACGCGAGGTGGAGATTTTCAACGACAGCTTTCAGTGGCCACCGCTAAGACGAGGTGTTGAAACCGAAAAATAACATTGAGTCCTACCAGAACCACCTGAAACACATGATGGTCTTCTAGTCCAGAATTTTTGAGGTTCCTGATTAGGGAGCTGTCAATAGATCACTATTGAAGCATCCTTTGTGATCCCGCTTTTTTGCAAGCTGCGATTTTAAACCTGGTGTACTGCTCAGTACTGCTAACACCAGATTCGCGGCCGGTTGCTGGGTTGATGTATTTTCTTCTGCATGAACATTTCTTCTTCTTTATAGACTCCCCCCCCTACCCGAGCCGGGTGACAGCATTAGCTACTCTGTATTGGCACTTCAGTTTTTATGTATTGGCAATTCACGGGGTTAGCGTTTTATTGTAGCTGATCCTTCTTTGAGAATCGGGTCTCCTGCACTGCCTCATATAATTGTATTTAGGGCTCATGACTCTGAGTAATTTTTTCCAGGTTTTGTGAGGCTCAGCGTTTAATTTGCCGTCACATTCGCAGGTGTCAGAGAGTGCGAGAGGTTGTTGTCGCTTTACTGTGTCCCAAGGCTGCTCTTTACGTGGGTGTTCTGCCTGCTTGAGGTCAGCTATGTCCAGAGATTCAGTACGCTGGTTCTCCGTTCTAGAGGAAGTTCGGAGACAAGCAGCCCGTCACCTCCAAGCGGCTGGCGTCGAGTTACCAGAAAGAGATGGTGTGTGGTATGATGTTAAAGAAGGAATGGATCGATCTTCATCATTGGAGCCCGTGGGTGATTCTGCGGCATGGCAACAGTTGCAGTGGCTAAATGCATTTCAAGTTTTGGTGAGGGACTGATACCCTTTGGACCCCGTGAAATGTGTCCCTTGCACACTACCGACGGTGTAGGCTACTGAGTGGCTGTACTGTGTTTCAGTTCTTTGAGAGACCTGAGCTGGAGGAATTCGGCCACTCCACAGATGATCTCTTGTTTTTTGTGCTGGCAGACCCCTTCATTAAGGTAGAAACTGAGGCAGCCCTACCAATCAAATGCTTAAGAGAAACACCTATTTGGTGATTGTGAGCATAGGGTCAATATCATGATATGTCTTGCTTGGAGCCCACATCCTTACTATAGCTGAAACTGTACAGGATCCGAAGGAACCTCTTTTGGTTCGCCGCAAGAGTGACAAACTTCCTCAAGATCTTGACATTGGTGGCATGTTATCCGAGCAGATTGATTGGTACAAAACAACTTTGCTAAACTTCGTGATTCAGACATCGTATAACCTTATAGTTGCATCTTGCTGGTACGCAAGACTCTGCTTTTTCTCTTGCAAGGGGCTTTCACAAGATGGTCATGCCTTTGCAGTTTCAGTCCCATAGGAATATCCTGATTTCCCTTGCTGCCATTGCGCAAAGATCACAATGCAGCCTACACACCAATTTCTTGTGCAAGTTTTGTGTTTGAACCCAGATTTTTCTGAACTTCATTTTTCTGCATTTGCTTTTGTTGCTTGTGATGTTGTGAGAAGCGTTTTAGTAGGAAAGACTGATTCTCAGATATTGTTCTGTTGGTTAAGGCGGGAGGATCTGAAAGATGTGAATGCAATGGATCCAACTAGCGAACTCCCAGCAAGTGTGCTGCGAGTAGCAAAGCATGTATATGCTTCACCAATCCGGATGGCTATGAACGTCGACAATTCTAAAGCTGCTGCAGAGGCCCCGACGACCTCATATCCAAATGTGTGCTTTGCTGTGGACAATTTTGACGATGCATTCAATTACATGGTAATGTTAAATTGGCCTGCTTTGCATGTAACTGCCCCTGAGCGTGCGCGGTCTCCCTCTCCCTCCCCCTTCTCTCTCCCCCCCCCCCTCTCTCTCTGTGTGTGTGTGTGTGTGTGTGTGTGTGTGTGTGTGTGTGTGTGTCTTTGTCTGTGTGTGTGTGTGTGTGTGTGTGTGTGTGTGTGTGCGTGTGCGTGTGCGCGCGCGCGCGTTTGCGCGAGCACGTGTGTGTGCCCCCCGGGGGGGGGGAGGAGGGGGCGCTCCTCGGCCCTCCCCATTGCCCCCTTCGCTATCGTCCCCCCTGCGTCCCTCTCTCTCCCTCCTTTCTCCCCCCTTCCCTTCCCCACGTGCAAAGCCTTGCGTCTTTTCGTCTCTGGCAGCTGTGCTGTCCACATTGGAGTTCATAAGCTAACCAGAAATGACGTGGAAACGTTAGGCAACTGGCTAATACCTGTTCCTGCTTGCTTTTCAATCGTGTTCCTGCCTGCTTTTCAATCATGATAGCCTCGTAAAATATGGAAGATTTTCAGCAGAGAATGGGCGTGGGGCAGGCATTCACGTTGGCTTGCTGTGGTAGGTTCTGAGAGAATCAGGGTGGTGTTATGCCGTCTTTCTGACAGCAGTATCCGTCCGGTTTCCTTATTCTCAATGCCAGCACCCTTCAACAAGTGCTGGGACGGATGTTGATAGAGGTAGTGCCCTTGACGGTGACCTCAGGCAGCATCCTCATGTCGCCTTCAAATATGGCTGAGTCTATGCAGCTCAACAACTTCTACATAAATGTGTGGTGGTTACCATGACAGATACTGCTTCCTTCTATTTTGTGAGTCAAAGCCATTTTTGGAGCACCATAACATATGGTTTGCTTTAGATAGATTCTGAGTTTCATTGCACAGTTTCACACCTTCATTGTGGCTTTGCCTACCACCTTTCTGAGCATGGAGGATGTGCTTGCAGGTGAAGATGCTGATCTGGGGACAACAATGACCCCGGCGGTCCCCTCTGATATGTTGGACCCGTTGGGGGCGAACTTCAAGTCAAGTGAGAACAGTCAGAATCCACTGTCAGGGTTGGAATCTACCAGCAGTGTAGCCCCAAGTGATGCATGTGGAGTAACCAGTTCAACTGGTGCCTCATCTTCAGTACACGTTGGAAAGGGAGATCACACTGGTATATCAGAGTTGGCTGAACGACTGAAGGCGCTGGGAGTTGAAACAACTAGCATCAGGCACTCCAGCTCCAAAGCAGCTGATCGCAGGGTGCCAGAGCGTATTGAATTGTTTTCTGGGTTTGTGACTTTTGAACAGCTGGAACAAGTGACAGCAAACCGAAGAAGATTGAGGGACAGAAGTCCCCAGCTCATAAGGATGCGAGGACCAGGTGAGCATAGCACCTCATGATTCAGTGTCTAGTGCTATCCGATGTTGGTTTAGCATCGTCAACCCTTTCTCGGTGTGGGGAATGATGGCAATAGCTGTCACATGGCAGCGGTTTCTTGATGAGGGAATGTAATATATGTCAAGGGGCGCTATTATAGCAGCTAGCGCATTATGCTTGTAACTTGGCCTTTGAACCTCTTCAGGAGGACAGGGCTCTGCAGATGTTGCAGTCACTTGTATTGGACCCCAGCTTATGGAGAGGTCCGCGAAGAAGGGTGGCAAACATGCTTTGCCCAGAGTAGAAATTGCATCCAAAGGAGGGCCAGTCCAACATATGTTTAAGAGCGCTGTGGGAGCTGCTGCATCTGCAGCCAAAGGTAGATTCTCCCCGTGAACTCATCAAGTGCTCAGCATTAGTCCTTATCTAGCTTTGCTACCTGCAGAAATCGAGCTCTCATATAACATCAGCTGCTCTTGGGCTGTGTTTTTTGTCCCAGTCCCTCACCTTGAGTGTGCTAATAATAGGATAAAATGTGGATTATTTTGTGAATAAAACATGGTCTGAACCTGGGTGGTGTTCTTGGTGCAGTCATTGTCAGAGAGGCGTTTGATGTGCTTGCTGGAGATGATGATGCACCGGTGGGCCTTCAGATGCGATGTGCTCTGATGAACCTTAGTGTACCTGTGGACTTGCTCGCTGCCCGAATCCTGCAGGTTCCGATCGGAGATCAATAGAAGTGCAAATAGCATTTCACATACCACCATGCAAGATGCTATTACTGCTGAAGTGCGTGACCTCCTTCAGCATGTCCTGATCTCCCATCGCTACATACGGTTGCACTCGATTTGGGAGGGAGCATGCGTGCCGTGGACGTTGTTGTAAATATGGTTGTGTACAAACATGTTGGGCATGGTAAGTGGTGAGTTTGTGCACTCCGGTGTGCGCATGTGCGTGGGTGAGTGTGTGTGTGTGTGTGTGTGTGTGTGTGTGTGTGTGTGTGTGTGTGTGTGTTGAGGTGTGTGTGTGTGTGTGTGTGTGTGTGTGTGTGTGTGTGTGTGTGTGTGTGTGTGTGTGTGTGTGTGTGTGTGTGTGTGTTGGGGGGTTGTGGGGGGCGATTGGGTGGCTGGATACTAGCTGCCCATGTCCTAGATCTCTAAGCCTTAAGGTGTGGTTGTGTGTGTGTGTGTGTGTGTGTGTGTGTGTGTGTGTGTGTGTGTGTGTGTGTGTGTGTGTGTGTGTGTGTGTGACCCTTATCCTAACTGATCGCGGGGTTTCTTGTGCAGATTGGTTCCTTGGTATCCTGCGGCTATGATCATGATACATTTTTCCACGTACTGGAGTCTGCCTGCAGCCAAAACTGTAGAGGTAACTTCATGCATAGCAAAGGTTGATTTTCCGCCACTTAATACAGAAAGGCAACGTGGGAGCAGCTAAATATTTTGTTTCTTCGCGTTAAAATAAGGCTTTGGCGACTCTTGCCTTGGTCGAGCAGACTTGGACGAAGTAAGGCAGACATCAAAGTCGGTTCTGGGAATCAGGCAGGGCTACATAGCACAGAGTAGATGCTGCAGCTAGTGTCTTCCACCAAAGAGCCCCAAGAAGCCGTGGATCCACCACTATGCAAAATGTACTATCTAGAAGAAATCGCGCACAACTCATGGATCTGTGCACTTTTGACGGGCAGTTGGGGAAGTAGTCGTTGGGGTGAAATTTTGGGATGACACGTGTAGCATTTGCAAGGCGTGTCTTCTGGTTCCATCCAACTTGCAACCTTACAAATAGTTACACACTTGTGCTTCAACGGCTGTAAAATCACGTCTGGGATAACTCGGAATGGTCGTAGATTGTCCATTAACGTCTGGCTGTCAATTATCTCGTCTTCATGCATTTCAACCTTCACAAGAGATGAAGACAAAGAATAATTATCAAAAGGCTTGGTCACTTGTACAAAACAGCAACATGACCATTCGTGTGTCAAGACCTTATTCAGGCACGCTTAGCTGGGCCTTCTCGTCCTTTCTAACATTCAGCCAACCCTATCTCTAAATACATCTGTTTCGCACCCCTTGCCATCCCCAATTCAATGACACACCCTCCCCGATGCATGGTTTTCAGTGCAACACAATATGCAACGGACACATCTAAACAGTCATAGAAACGCATGCCAGCTGGGCCAGGTAATAACGGTGATTAGGTTGTCGCGTTAAAGCCAAATTTACCATAACATGGAATGCGTCTGAAGAGACTGCCCTATCACTATCCTTCAACTGAGCGAAAATCCATTATCGATCACAATGAAACATGGTCTATGACAAAGTCATCCCCCGCGCTTGCGGGGATGGGGAGAGAAGAAAGTAGGGAAGATAGGGAAAAAACATTTTGGGGGGCTGAAGTAGTCGGATGTTCCTCAACTACTCTTTCTACTCCCGATGTAAAGTCTGGAGTTACATGTGAGGAGCAATCCCGGTACCAGGTCCATCATGGTTGAGTACTTCCCTTTCCGCTGGTTGGAAATGCACTCCCGAGTAGGACCTACTGAGTAGGTACAATCCGAGTATACTCTTGCTGTACCGACCATTGAAACCCAGATACTCAAGCATGAGCAACATCTCCCGAGGGATGGGGCGGTGGCATGCTGCTGCTGGATTTAAGCATTGATATTTCCTTAATGATGATGGCTTTTTCCTCTTTGAATTGCTCGTCCTCTGTAGATTCCCAATCCGAGTCAGCATGCAAGTTAGAATCCCAAAACACATGCCCTCCCACTGCCACATGCCATTGCACATTCCCCCCCCCCCCCCCAAAAAAATCCTTTATACGATATTGGGTAATTTATGAGTAGATGAAGAAAGTCGCCTCTCACAACCATGAGCCCCACAGAAGGTTTGGATCCAACAGGGACTAACGAATACATACAAACTGAGAAAAAGCTCGAGAGCAAGGCAGATGAGAGACCAGCATGGAGATACAAATTCAACCCTAAGGGTCTGAGAGCACCCCCCCCCTCCCCCCCCCCCCCCGGGGGGGGCAAGAAAAACACAGGGGAGGACCTTCTCCACTCGTCGAGTTGCTGTGATTGTGTAAATGACAGAGAACAAAGGAGCGCACAATTTACCTGTTCAACAAACTCTTGAACAATGGTTGAGAAAACTTTCAGGCATGACTGGCCTGGCATTTCAAGACAGTATGGCTGGCACGTACATGGGTGGGTCATGCATGCGCCACCCATCCCAAATGACCCTTGTTGACTCACAGAGGATTCGTATTAGGTGTAAGATGCCATTGACCATGTAAGGCGTAACACAGGTCCACTGGATGCACACCATGGCCCTAATTCTTGACAAGAAGAAGAACGGGCATACTACCTTTGTCAGTGTGGAAATCGCTCAAGTACTTGAGCAACTTCTCCTTGTTAAAACTGAGCAGCTCCACTATGGGTTCCGTTTTGTTTGGATTGGCAACAAACACCTGTTACCCCAAACGGCCCCAAACTCCATTTTCCTCGCCCTTGCAACGTGTGAACTCTAGCATTTCGCTGTGGAGCTTAAACACGCAACCCCCACAGTCTACTAGACTCCGCAATGCATCCACACACTTTCTAGCTGGCGGTGACAACGAGGAATCTTTTCATGTTATGACTTCATTTACAGTCAAAGAGTCACAATCATTCCTCCACACGCCAATTGTGAAAGTGACCATCACCATGTCCATACTCATGATTATGAGCCAAAAACTTATGTTCTTAGGACGCGAAGTACAGGTTGAGTTCAGAAGTTAAGATTTGTGGGCATCAGCATCCCCAGGCAGGCGCTATCTAGAATCCCAAGTACTTTCACCAGCACGTGCTGGGAGATGCACACCAAACATTTAAGCTTATGAGGAAACTATCGAAGACTCAGGAATATGAGCATTGATCCAGATCATTCCATACGTCTCTGTAGGGAGGGCCGGAAACATGACATTGTCAGGGCTCACGACCACCCACAGGGGATGACAGCATTGCCGAGACATGTTCTCCTCACCTTGAAAACATGAAACGCCTCAAATTGAATAGACTTTGAAGAGTCCTTGAGCAGCGTCATCATGAGCTTGAGGTTGTTCACATCGCTGACGTATTTCATCATCACTCGCACATTTGCACGATCGAGCAGGAGCTCTCCCAACAACTACAACACCAAGGGAATGTTGAGGCACATGTGCTAGCTGAAAACTCAAGTCTTCTTAATCAATCTTCCCATAAAACCACTCAGCATGTGACTTCAGCACACATGGGCAGGAGAACTCCCATTAAGTACAGCACCTCTGGGAATGTTGATCTTTTTTGTTTCAAAAAAATTTTACATTTAGAATTGGGTAATTTTCTTCAGACTTGCTCTTATTCACAAAAGGTAGAAAACCATGGCAAAAAAAAGGTATAATAGAGCGTGAGAGAAAACGACAAAGGTTGTTTCAAAAGAATAAGAAAAACAGAGAAATTCTTCTTATCATCTTGAGCCACATCTGCTGACTGCCGTCTCTCACGTAACTTCTTGATCATTCACCCAATGGGACCCAGTCCCAGCATCTCACATCAACTTATTATCGTGCCGACCCTTTCCATTCGTACATTAGCAAATCTTATAGTTTGGTACTTCCTGCTCAAGTCCGCAAATGCTTACTACTGGTGTGCAGCCCTAAGAACAGTCAGCGGTCCCTTCCCGCAACAAAGGTGTAAAAGCGGAGAATATGACGAAACTGAGGTAAGGACTTCAGCAAACAGACCTTGAGAGACTGCCGCTTAGTAACGTAGTTGTCTGACTGCAGCAGCTTGTTGTAAGACTCAAAGAAATCAGCATACGTCTCTCCTAGGTACTCAGCCACCAAGGTCTTGTGCCGTGTCAGCAAATCCTGCACCAATCCCAACAATTGTGCATCAAAATCAACATCTGATGCTTCCTTGGTAGCCAAAGCCTCTTAAGTAAGCCTCGATTAAGGTGTCAAGGGCCCCGGCGGAAAGCTTGTATTGAGTGGTTACAGCCTCCCTCTGGGACCGCACAGGCCAACATGTTTAAATCGGAGGAATGCGACACCGCCCTACCTGATAAGAAGAATGACACACACACACACACACACACACACACACACACACACACACACACACACACACACACACACACACACACACACACACACACACACACACACACACGCGCGCGCGCGCGCGTGACACACAGACACCGAGGACAATGTTGACTTTTGCAAACTGCAGGAGACCTTGCAACAACACAACCAGGAGGGGGGGGGGGGGCACGGTGTCAAAAATAACACCTAGACAGTATATACTTTTTTTTTTTTTTTTTTTTTTTTTTTGGCGTCAGTCCTAGTCAAAAATTCCTCCTCGTGATTAAGTGCAATGCAGTCCCGCCTACGGCAGGTACACCCGCGTGGCAGCATTGGAAAGTACAGCACACGATATTCCAGATCGTCAGGTCTCCCATGAGTCAGGAACCCATTGGTATCACATATCAGGTACAACGGCCATACATTTCCTTCTTTTTCCACAAAAGGTTCAACATTACCATATGGGCACCCATATGCGCCTCCAAATCACCAAGTCCCACTTCCACCCTGCCTCACCTTGAAAGTGGCAAATGCATCAGAAGCAACTTCGAAGTTGCTGACCTCCACCTTCTGAAAATATCCTTTAAAAATTGATGATTGCAACATAATCCTGTGCAGCACCACAGATGCTTAAAATGTAAATCCCTCAGGTGCCCAAAATACAAAACACTGACACTTGTGGCACAACTTCCATCCCAACAAGAAGCCCAATCCAACAACCATGGGGATTTCTTCTATCTTGACAAGTGGAAGGACAAACATCTACAAAGCTCCTTGAAAAAGACAGCTTGTGGGAAGGGGTGGCGGGAAGTAAAGGGGGGGGGGGGGGGAGGGCTTCAAGGACTCACAAAATGAAATGTGCGTTGAGCCACAATGAAGTTACAGAGAAAACTCAAGTGAGATCCCAAAACCCTAATCCCAAAACACTTTTGATGACCTACATGCACAGACTTGAAAGCGAAGAAAGCAAAGAACCACGTGCTTGCATGCAACGGCATATCTCTGTAGGCAACAATTTAAGCGGTAAAGGGCACATCAGGCAGAAGTGTATGAATAGAGAGTGACCTGTCCCTAGTCCCAGTACCATAAGTCAGGGTGCATATCCTAACACGCTAACCTTATACCGAAGTGACAATCTCCTTGCAATTTAGTCATACCTGGCGATAGGCTCTGATCTTACACAATCGCGAAGCATTGCACCACAGTTCAGTGCAATGGCTGAGTTGCTATACCCCTGGAACAATACTGACAAGATGCTGGGATGCTGCTCGATGTACTGGACTCCAGGCTCCATTCTGAAGAACGAGGAGCAGACCTACAGACACACAGATTATTCAGCACAGCTTGCTCCCTATGACTAAGTACCAGTTGGCAGCGTGACATACATCACAACCACTGACCATGGAATGGCAAGGTACCTTGGAATACGGTGGAAGATTGAACATGTTGTTTGTGAGTGCAGATATTATGTACACCATTGTCACCCATATATAATCTAGACACAGGTACAAAAGAACTGTTGCATCTGCCTTTGCAATGAAGTTTCCACACAAATTTCCAACAAAAATGTAGTCATAACACCACCAAGAGCGACACTCCTAAAAATATCTCCCTTCGTCTTTTTTCCTTACAGAGACCTTTCAAAGCTTCAGATCGCCCATGTATTAATACTTGCGAGCTTAATACTTTCGACTATTGACCCATTCCGACTTCACACCTCAGAGTGGCCAATTTTCAGTTCCCACCTGACAACCTACTAGATAATTCCAACGTAAAGAGAAGCAAGGATGGTGAAGGTGTGCAAAACCTGTGAAGCATCTTTCCGTGACTCAAAGTCCAGTAGTGGTAATTTATTCACGATAAGCATTGGAAATCCAAGTTTGCAAGATTCCAGGCACAGCATGAGTGCTTGTTCTCGTATTTCCTGCTTTCGCCGCTCGTCGGGCTCCTCTCCTTCTCCATATATGGCAGCCTGTACCCGCCCCCCCAAAAAATTGCAACAAACAATTCAAGGACAATAGCACAATAGCATGTAAATGACAGCCCAGAAACTTGACTTCAGACCATGGGGGCAAGTGATGTATTAGAACCATCCCTGACCATGAGAACACTACAAGACCCAGCGGGAAAGACAGGGAGAACTACCGTCGCCAGATTTGATGCGCCTTACCTTCATCGCATTCAAGTATTTAGCGCATTCATCTTGCTGCTTATCGTTCTGTGGATCGACTAGTTTATCGATTGCTGCATAAGCCTTCTGTGCAAGTTCTGGAGCTGACTTGCTCTTCTTGTGCCAAATTCCAGGAACAAAAGTAGACATTGGAAGTTTCTGATTGTAACAAGCTGCACTGAGATGATCCTAAGATTTGGTCCTGAACCCATCGCAGGCGGCTAGTGATCCTACGTTGGTTGTGCCGTCACAACAGAAGGGCCCCTGCCGCCAACCCGGTCTCATCTTCCTCTCCGTCGTAATCTAAAACAATCTTTTTGTATCTAGTATAGCGTCACTCTGCTCGGGCGCGGAGCCCTGTTATGTTGCGGCAAACCCCAATAACAGTCGATCAAGGTTAACAATACAGACTCTCTACAAGATCGTTTTACACCACTTTTTCACCTGTAATGCCTTAGAATGCCTAGCAGATGAATAGAGGCGTCAAAAAAAGGGGCGTTTGAAACAGAATAATATATGCCATTCACGTGCAAGCAAAGGACCCCTACGATCCCGGACCCGGATACGCCCGTACATGTGCCCCGTACAGGTACAGTACCCAGGTTGCTTTCAGCAAATGCTCGACTGCCAGCCAGCACCGCATTTAACTCTATCCAATATGTTGGTAAGGTGGTTTAATCCACCGAGGAAGTTCTGTTGCAGTCTGCTTTCGACTGTAGGCTGGCACAGTGTAACGGACAAGGATCCTTTCGAGACGTTAGGTGTTCACCGAGCAGCGACAAAAGAAGAAATAAAACGAGCGTTTCGTCAGGTGATCTGTGATCTATTTTCAGTCACGTATTTCAAACGTTACCAAGTGTTGCGATGATTACTTGTATGCACCACCGTGTTCGTAAAGGAACAGCTAAGATCTCGGTATCACTCGATGTACCGCTGGTGGGCGTCATGTATATATAACTGATTGTTGTATAAGTTTTGTAGAAAGCGAAGGAGTGTCATCCAGATTCCTTTCAAGAACAAGATAAACAGGTTTCCCAAAGTTTCCCTGATATTTTGAGGGCGTATCAGGTGAGGGCCTGTTGGACTTCAGATGTCAAAACAACTTCTTCAAGTAATTGCTCTTGATAATCGCATTGTATCCATGTGAATTTCAATTTCCCTTTACCGCGGTCTGGCTTGCAGATCTTATGTGATGACCGACAGAGGGCCCTACATATGTACCGAACGGAACAGGCAGAAACAAAGTCAACCTCCTCAGAGAGCAATGATGCCCATCGGTGGGAGTACTAGGTTTTTGTGTAATGCCCATGGTACATGATGCTGCTCAACTGTGCTACTACTGAACAATGAGGTCCAGGACATTGATCAGTGAGTACTGCGGCATACCTCAAGTCCAAGCAATTTTTGTTTGCTACAGGAATGTTACCGAGGAATGGCAAACAGGACACGACTGGTGGTGGGTGGAGGCGCCTGGCACTGCTCCTCAGTCAGGAATGGGCTGGCTTGCACACCAAAAAGCAGACCTGCAGGCCAGCTTCAATGGCGCCCTGGCGCATGCATACCTCGGGCCCCGGTATGTTAAGTTTGGGGCCTGCCTTGAACCCCACGTTCTGAATGGTTCGCAAAGTGTAATGGCATAGACATGCCGCACCAGCCCTCTTCTACACCGTTTGTTCTTGGCAGGACGCAGACTGGTGGGGAAATTAAGAGTATCAGCTTGCAACATCTGCTTTGGCCACATCATAGGCATGACCCGTACTCATCATGCAAGGTGACCAGGAGGAGGGCGTTGCTGGGCCTCCCAACAAGCTAGCAGGTCAACATCTGTCCAACGTGGGGCGCTTAAGGTTGCACTGCAAAATACCAGGATCCTTGAGGAAAGGTTTCCAGGGTTATCATTTTTTCTCTCAGTTGATGGCTTCATGAAAGGCCTCCATGGCACACCTGTCTGCCAGAAAGTCCCACACTGCGAACCTGTCCTGCAGGGATCTACCACCCTGTGACTCTTGTCGAGGATGCATGATATACACATTTGTAAGCTGCTTGGTCATAGTGAAATTATACTGAAGCCATCTGAATTTTTTCGTATCTACATATCAATTTCAGCCCCATGCCTATTGTTAGTAGAAACTGTTTTCATTATTTAAATGCGATATTGCCGTCTCTCCATCCATATGTTTGCAAATGCCCATTGACACACCTCTCTTCTGTTCAACTTACGTGTGCGCACCAATTCATTATATCCATTGAAGACAAGCTTTGACCCAACACACCGTCATGTAGGGACCTGCGCTTGCTACCGTTGGAGAATACAAGGCAAAAGGAGGCTGCGCATACAATGTATAAGAGTGTGTGTGTGTGTGTGTGTGTGTGTGTGTGTGTGTGTGTGCGTGCGCGTGCGTGCGCGTGCGTGTGTACGTGCATGCTTGCGGGCGGCGGGCGTGCGGCGTGCGTGCGTGCGTGTGTGTGTGTGTGTGTGTGTGTGTGTGTGTGTGTGTGTGTGTGTGTGTGTGTGTGTGTGTGTGTGTGTGTGTGTGTGTGTGTGTGTGTGTGTTGGGGGGGGGGGGGCAGACATGCTCTGTAGGCCTGTTGACGCACTAGGATGGGTCCAGGTGCAATCAAATCCGAGTTTGCATGCATGGACTGTCTCTGTGTTCAGGTACTTGGGGCACACTGCATATATAGTCTACAGGCGGTTACTCAGCTTGCGAGAAAACATTATGGCTGCAGGCTAACCTTGGAAGCTGGGGAGCTGCCTGAGGCTTTTGAAGCAGAAGAGCGCCGTGACTCATGCACCCTTGACGTTTTGCACCTCGTGTCAGGGCGCACTCTTCTGGGCATTGTCCGGCAGCGCCAAGATCCCCTGATCTTTGGTACCTTTCCTGGCACATGGACATACTTTCCCAAAACACAGTGATCAGGGGTTAAGGGCTCCCTCAGTACAAGTGCAAACCACTCACAGTCTTGACCGATTTACTGGTCTTAAACATTGTTGCCCCTCTTCTTCGTTCAATCTTCGTTGCGCTGTATGACCTTCCCCCAACCTGTAAACTTATGCCTTCTAAACTGCAATTAGTGATTGAAAATTACTTCGAATATCATGTTTTCTGCAATTCAAAGCAGCATATATTGCCATTAAAATTGATTGGGATGGTTTAGCAACTTCAGCTTTAAATAGCTTAACGAAATAGGGGCATTACTCACGAGGAGCTTCAAATATCAAACTTGCAACCTCTTGACGTGTCTGCTTCCAATTTTAGTTGGCAGGCACAATTTAGTATCAACGGATTGTGAAAGGACCGCAACTTTGCAATGGAGCTATTGCTGTTCTCCTTATATAGCACTTCGCTTTATCTTGCCCCTATTTCCCTCCTGGTCGTCAGCTGTGAGGGGTTATCTGCCTGCATTTTGCATTTAGGGCATTGCGCCCTTCAGCTGTTGTTACTGTTGTGCTTCTTCGCGGGTCCCCTTTTTTCATATCATCGTCTCTTTTGATGCTGTTAGTCTCCTCCTGCAAATCTTCGAAATCGTTGACAATTTATGCATATTTGATTGTGACAAAGGACTGTTCAGATGTGCATAGCCTTTTTGTCTTGCAATCTCACAAATGATTTTCACCATCTGGGCAGTCGTGTTACACTAGCCAATGCTGTACAGCTGCTCGAGGAACTTCATTGAAGTTGGATAGAATCGGCCCTGGAATAGTCACTGTCTCTAACCCCGGTCAATATTACGTTCATCACTGCACTGAGGATATTTGCCCAATGTTTGTGTTCCTGAAGCTCTTTTCCTAGTATATCCTCCTGCTGCTGGTAGTCCGGCAGTGCTTAGTGTATCTGCATCTCAATGTCAGGGTCAGATTTATTGTGCAATTGCAGCTATCACAGCTGCCTGATACTATGGCACACGTATTTACCATTCCCATATGGCCATGCCATTATCAAGTCTGAGCACTAATGGGGTTGGAAAGTACTGATTTTTGCGGTCTGACTATACTCATGATTTCTGGTCTAATGAAATAGTACTTCTGTCTCCTTATCACATGGTATGTTGGTGCGCTTGCTGTGACAGCACAACATTTTTAGGAAATACATGGCAAGGGAGGGCGAAAATTCAGGTATCTTCTCAGGAGCATTGTAGTTTATCACGCCTTTCACAGGCAGAAGGAGCCAGTAGGGCCCTTGTGGGTTGCGATATTGTGGGAAATTACAGTGGACTCCTAATCCTGGGGGTAGGTGGGGGTGGGGGGAGGTGGCAAGCTCTTGACATGTAAAAAAGTAGAGCATATGGGATTCGTGCTTGTTGGTATGTCTGGCACGTTTTGCAACACAGACAACAAAGGCGGTTGATGTCTGATGGGAGAGTGGGTTGGGGAGTTGTGCAGGTACAAAGCCGGGCGGTTGCCTCGACCATGGCAACAGCCAACCTCCCCTCCTCTTGCAGCATCCCCATCCTGATCCCCAACTGAGTCCAAACGTGGGTGTTGTTGCCACATCAGCAACTGTCTTGGCGCTCACAGGAGATAGACGGGAAAGTTGCGAGAACTCCTCTAGCATCTTTCGTACTGGACTCCCATCCGGAGCCCATCCCTGGTCTCCTGCACAACCCTTCAAGGATGCTTCAGAGGCGGAATGTGGCAGCCCTTCTTTACAGTCGGATGGCGACAGAGAATGTATGTTGAGACAAACAGCTCCTGGCAGAGCACAAACGTGTGCGTCTCAGCAGCAAGGAAACCGGGGTGAAGAGGAGCAGCATCCCCAGATGGGGTACCGAAGGGTCCAGAGGGAAAGCAGGAGAGAAGATACTTCGCAAATCTTTGCAGATGCTCGGCAAAGGACCCCGCATTGTGGAGCAGACAGTGGAAATCAGCCAAAATCCGTCTTTGGCGCCCATCAAGGGGGGAGGCACCATGCTGGACCTGAAGATGCAAATGCCTCCATGGCCATGGCAGATTGTGGATGCGATGACAGTAAGAGAGTGGTCTCTACGCCAGAGCCTGCGATTGCGGATTTGGAAGGGGGGAGATGCGAGTTCGGTCATGGTGATTCAGAAGCCATGCATAATGTTCCACTCTCTGGAGGAAACTACCGTGATGGGCCCCTGAACATGCCAGAGCCCCAGGTCGTCCAGGGGCAATTGGAAGGGCATTATGACAATCGTAGCATTGCACATTCCCGTCAAGGCATGCCCCACTGTGGACAGGATGAGGGTGCGTTGAACCAGGACATGTCAAGCAGGTCATGTCACGCTGGAGAAGGGCTTGTACACAAGGTGGAGACTCCCCAGGGTGAAAAAGACAGGTTAAGGCCCAGGGTTGGTTCCGTGAACGCAGATTGCTTGCCAGGCATGTGGCAACATGGGAAGGACCAGTCATCAAACGTCACGGCGGCCTCTCAAGAAGGCCTGCGACAGCAATTGTCGAGTCCTGGTTCAGATTGTGCACCGATGCCTCCGGAATCATCCGAAAGACTTGGCAAGGATTGTGGCCGGGGGGATGATGCTTCTTGCCAGGTTGATGTCGGAGAAGTGTCTTCGGGTGTGTTGTCCCAGCTCGCTCCAAGGTTGAGGGGCGGGGGGCTGTACGCAGTGGGGAATGTGCTGGAGGTCTTGATTGGGAACACAGTGGTGGCAACAGGAGTTGCCTATGCTGAAAGAGGGACTGCCAGTTCTACCAACGCAGGATTCTCGTCTGGGGGCGGAGTTGCTTCTCATAATCATGCCCCATCTGGGAGACTGGCAAACAGCGAGGCGGCGATGCAAGGGAGGGGTGCTTCTCCTGGCAAGGCTGCCAAAGTTCAGGCAGTTGGCATTTTCAGTCCAGACGGGCAGCTGCTTGCTTGGGAGACCAAGGGGTTGCTGTATGTAGGCCAGGCCGCACTTGAAGAGGCTAAGGCGACCCATTCGGTTCTGCAGTGGGGCACTCCTTTGGTTCGGCATTTACAATTCATGACCCAAGGTACGCTGCTCTACCAAAGCATGACCTGTGAGGCACTGGTGACACATTCTGGTGGGTCAGTTTCTATATTTGTTTGGATTTGATAACTAGGAGGGGCCACACAGGATGGACAAGCTATTGGATGCCGAGTCTAAAGATGGCATCTGCACCTCATTTGCCAGCCGCATTAGCGATTCAGTATGTGCAAGGCAGCTCTCCAGGGAATTTTGGCAGTTGCTTGGGTGCTAGCAGCATGGATAGCAAAGCCACCTGGCCACCACCCCTCCCCCCTCTGCAGGGCCGAATCCCACTCTCCCTCACAGTATAAGGCAGCTGTGGGCACATCAACAACAACACACACACACACACACACACACACACA
>KV908469.1:110260-125260 GCA_002005505.1 Botryococcus braunii | reverse complement strand
GACTGACACTCTTTGAAATCTTTCAAAAATGGAGGTGATTTGACCGTTGGCAGCTGTGCCAGATCTCCTCTAGTGGCCATTGGAAAAAAGTCTTTACCTTGTAAAATCATCCTTCGAAGGTCGGGCCGTCCTTCTTAAACAAAAGCCACAGATCTTGGTTGAATGTATAGCCTATAGGCTATATACGTTGGCTAGTGTGATTTCTCACAAAATTTTATCGTGTTTCCACCAAAAGGGCCTGCATAAGCTCTAACGGGGATGGGCCAGTCCATGAAGAGGAGGCGGTACCCTGAAATTGGTGTCTTGTCCGAGATCGGGCCGAGGCTCTTGAAGCACGACTCTCTTGAAAGGATTGAATGCACCATGCACGAGCTTTTGGTCCATAGACACGTAAGGTAGTAAAAGGAAAAGGAAGATTAAGGGGCTTTATGATAAAGGCTTCACCGTATGCTAGCTAAATTCCTTGGAAAAAGGGGGGGGGGGGAGAACTAGAAGTATTTGCTTGCTATGGCTAAACAAGTTACCCATTTTGTTTTGAGGTCACAGTATGTTTCAGAGATTAATTTAGTAATGTTTTTGGTTATGTGTTTTCTTTTTGTGTCGGTTTGTTTTGCATGGGGCCATCAACTATATTTAGATGAAGGACCGTCATGGAAAACGGACTTCATCTTGTTTTTTCGAGCAATCAGGAGTGACGTCGTTGGAATCGGACCCCTGTACTAGGAGCGCATATGTGGAGGTCTTAGAGTAATAACATGGAGTCGCTGCCAGGCATGCAATGAAGTTTGAACTGCAAACGTAATTGAGATAATAATTTCATGTTTTGAATGCTCGGCTGCAAACCTGCAAGTTCGAACCTCGTTGAACCAACGTTCTCGAACTCCTAACCCCCGAGTTTCTGGCGGAACATGCCCTTGCCAAGTAGCAGCACTTCTCCACTTGATAAATCCAGTAGCAGCATATCAAGGTTTTTCGAGGACTAATCAAGGCGCTTGTCCGATGGACCAATTCTCTACGTTGAGGGTGGACATCCGACCTGAGGGTTTTGCCATTGTTGAGCTAGCCCGTCCATCTAAGTCAAATTCCATATCAGTTGAAATGTGGGATGAAATTCCGAAGGTCTGTTTGGCATAGTTGACGGCGCTTGTTTCTATCTAAGTATTTGACAGCTTCCTCACTGACTCCTCAAGTTGTACATTCTAAATCTAAAATTCTGTCATTGACCAGGCGTTCGAAATGTTGGACGGCAGGGACGATGTTCGAGCGGTGAGTGAAGTGCCCCCGCTGTCCTCAGAGCAATGCGTTCGGTTCCATAGTCAGATCGATCAGAGCTCTCAAGAAAGAACCGAGGTGGAGGGGGAGGGAATGCTTTCGTATCTTCATGAGCATGCAATGCACTGAAATCGTGGCCTTGTATGGACAGGTCCTTTTGACAGGTCAAGGTCGGAACTTTTGTGCTGGAATTGACTTCACAGCGCTGGCTCTGACAGGAGAGCTAATGCAGGAGCCCTGTGCAGGGCGCAGCAGGGAACGTTTGCGTAGGCATATTTTGAAATGGCAGGTGTGCATCGCGCTGGGATCCCTTTCACTGCTTTCCAGAAACAGGATATGGAAAGGGTGTGTGTGTGTGTGTGTGTGTGTGTGTGTGTGTGTGTGGTGTGGTGTGTGTGTGGTGTGTGTGTGTGTGGTGTGTGTGTGTGTGTGGTGTATGTGTGTGTGTGTGTGGTGTGTGTGTGTGTGCGTGAGCACGCGCACGCCCCCCCCCCCCTCTCTCTCTCTCGTGTGTGTGTGTGTGTGTGTGTGTGGTGTGTGTGTGTGTGTGTGGTGTGTGTGTGTGGTGTGTGTGTGTTGGGGGGGGGGGGGGGGGGGGGGGGGGGGGGGGGGGGGGGGGGAGGGGGAGAGGAGAGAGGGAGAGAGGGAGAGAGGGAGGGAGGGAGGGGGGGGGGGGGGGGGGGGGGGGGGGGGGGGGGGGGGGGGGGGGGGGGGGAGGGAGAGGGAGGAGAGGAGGGAGAGGAGAGGAGAGAGAGAGAGAGAGAGAGAAGAGAGAGAGAGAGAGAGAGAGAGAGAGAGAGAGGAGAGAGAGAGAGAGAGAGAGAGAGAGAGAGAGAGAGAGAGAGAGAGTGTGTGTGAGAGAGAGGGGGGGGGGGGGGGAGTGAGGGTGGGTGGGGAGGGAGGGTGATGTGGGTGGGAGGGAGGGTGATGTGCCTCATCCCTTCGGCCCGCGGCCGCATGGCCATCCGCTCGCGCGCACACGTGCACACACACACACACACACACACACACACACACACACACACACACACACACACACACACACCACACACAAACACAGGGGAAGAGAAGAGAGAGAGAGAGAGAGAGAGAGGAGAGAGAGAGAGGGAGAGAGAGAGGAGAGAGGAGAGAGAGAGAGAGAGAGAGCACGCGCGTGCACACACACACCACACACACACACACACAACACACACACACACACACACACACACACACACACACACCCCCCAACATGCACGCACGTATGCATGAACACACTCAGAGGGTGAGGTCCGGGCAATGCGTAGTGATGGAAAGGTGGTTACATAAGGATTCAGGGAGGTGCAAACTCACCCCAAAAACCCTATGATGGCCGCTCGGGTACTTGCAGGACCCAGTGGGGCATGCGGTGGCTGGGGCAGCGGTACATGGAGCTTGCATGGGCGGTGTGGACCTTATCACAGCTTGTGACATCCGATATTGCACAAGTGATGCAACTTTCTGTGTCAAGGTTATCCTCCACACAAGTTTACTACCAATGCCATGCCCACGATCTTTACGATTCTATGGCAGGGTGCCATTGTGGAAGGGTGCCTCACAACGTACAATTTAAAATGAAACAATGGCACTGCTAGTAAATCTGGCCCGCCCTGTGACATATGTAGGGTGGGCGGGCCTTTGCCGGAAAGCCCGGGGGGGGGGGGGGCACGCGCGCACGTTCACATACACGCACACACACAGAAACACACACACACACACACACACACACACACACACACACACACACACACACACACATACACACACACACAGACACACACACACAGACACACACCTTTGTGTGACCTCCCCCACTTCTTCCCATCTTCCGTCCCCCTCCCCCCCCCCCTCATTCGGTGCCTCCCTCTATCATGTCTTGTCCCTCGTGTTCTCACTCCTGGATTGGGCACTTTTTTGTCCTGGCCTACTTCATTCCGTTGTTCAGCTCCTCTTCTCATCCTTGACTTCATCTGTTCTCCTGCCCTGCCTGTTCCCAACCTCACTGCAACATCCTGCTTCGTCCTTATCCCTCTGGCTCATTCGAGTGTTTGTAGGGACAACATCCAATCTGGTGGCAGCAAGGAGAGCCAGCAAGATTCTCCTGGAGTTCCGACAGGGAGGGTTGGAGTTGGCATCCTGAACTAGATGTTCCAAGAAATATACTTGATAATCTTGTGTTGATACTTTGAATCAGCAGGTGAAAATCTTGGAAGCAACATTCCTAAGGAGTGGCGACGGCAATCAGGGAAATTGCAGGACTTCACTGATACTCTGGCATTCAGGGAGACTTCAAACTGATGGAAGGGGATTTATTTTTTCCCAGCATTAAGGTCACTAGGACTGGTAGTATGTGGTAGTACGACCTTGAAGCTCTCGCCATATGCTTGTCTGTTGAGAGTTTTCATCGAAGTGGACAAACACTACATGTGTGGGGCTCGCCTCTTTGTTGGGAAGTTCACACCGGAATTTTTAGGAGAGTCCGCAAACAAGCTCCTTCTGAGCCATAGCCAAGCAAAGGGATCCTATGACAGAGGAAAATCGTAGCAGAGGCACGGCGTGGTGTAACATTGAATTTCAAGACTCCCTACCACGCAAGCAGCCATTGTATGGCCCTACAGGATATTACTGTCTAAACCTAGAGATCTGCTGAATGCAAAAGAAAGTCTCCTGTGCTTCCAGGGAGTGAAGACCGTTGGGCTCTTGTGGACTGGATGCCATCTTTTCTTCCTTCCTTCTGATGACAGCTGACGAATCACTATTCATGTGCAGGAGGTGGACCTGGCCATAGTGGCAGACATGGGTACTTTGCAGCGCCTTCCCTTCATTGTCGGTCATGGTGAGAGATACGATCCTTTCACGTGCTGCTGCCATGTCTCTTCTGTTGTGGGGATGCCCGTGTGTATGCAAACAGTTGTGTGTGTATGGGGTAAGGGGGGGGACAGGATGTGGGTGGGGGTGTTTTTTTTTTTTTTTTTTTTTTTTTTTTTTTTCGGGGGGGGGGGGGGGTAATTGTGTTGCGAATTTCCAAATATGGATCTTGTCATGGAGGCACGATATTTTGGCCTGTCTGTATCAAGAATAGATGTGATGAAAACTTTGAGAAAAGAGCATTGGTGGAGGGGAGCCAGGGGGGGTTTTAGTCAGGGGCGAAGGGGACAGGAGGGATTATGGGGAGAGTTTTTTTTTTTTTTTTTTTTTTTTTTTTTTTTGGGGGGGGGGGGGGACTAGGGGAGAGCAAGGAAGGGGAGCAGAGCAGGCTTTGGGAAAAACCGGGGGGGGGGGGGGGAGGGAGAGGAGGGGAAAGCTAGGGGAGAAAGAGAGATGTATCTACTTCTCTTGCCAATGGCAATGCAGAGGCAAGAAGACTTAAAGGTTTGCAAGCACCATGACAGTCATGAAGGATGAACACCTCCAAATCTGTGTGTGGGTTGAAACCCAGATGCTTTGACAAAGAAGCTAATGGAGGATGCAGGTGTGGCAATGGATTTGGCATTGACAGCACGAGCCTTCAAAGGGGATAAGGCCTTGCTGTATAAGCTTGTTAGCCGGACATTCCCCTCTCATGCGGTGCTTCTTGAAGAGGCTACAAAACTAAGCGCTGAGCTGGCAGGGAAGTCCCCACTGGCCACCACCGGGACGAAACGGGTCTTGCTGTACCAGAGGTATGTGTGCCTCACCTCATTCCCCTTCTTCCTGCCTGCGCGCGCGTGTGTGTGTGTGTGTGTGTGTGTGTGTGTGTGTGTGTGTGTGTGTGTGTGTCTGTCTGTCTGTCTGTCTGTCTGTGGGTGTGTGTGTGTGTGTGTGTGTGTGTGTGTGTGTGTGTGTGTGGGTGTGTGTGTGTGTGTGTGTGTGTGTGTGTGTGTGTGTGTGTGTGTGTGTGTGTGTGTGTGTGTCTGTCTGTCTGTCTGTCTGTCTGTGGGTGTGTGTGTGTGTGTGTGTGTGTGTGTGTGTGTGTGTGTGTGTGTGTGTGTGTGTGTGTGTGTGTGTGTTTGCACGCGCATGCTCGTGCGTGCGCATGTTGCATGCACTCCGTCGGTGCCCATGTGCAAGTAAGACAGTAAGGGAGAGAGGCAGAGAGCAAATTTTAATGCCAGGTCCAACGTCTGGATCAACCTTTGGAGTGCTTATCTGTATTGTTGAGTGCCTTTTCCAGAGAGCTTTTCAAGCCGTACTGCTCCAGAATGAGGTAAGATGAGTTTTAAAGTACCCGACCTTCTGATTAGGAAGGTCTCCATTAACAAGGTGTTGAAGGGTGCTGCTGAACCTGCTGGGCAGGGACCATACCGTGGAGGAGGGGCTGGATTATGTTGCAACTTGGAACAGCGCCCAACTGATGTCGGATGACTTGACAACGGCCATGAACGCCGCTGTTTTGGGGCGCAAGAACCCCGCGTTTGCGAAAATGTGAGGTGTCATTATACCGCAAACTCCTGCTGGGTTACCGCTTTCCCAGTTTTCAACACTGGTGTGGCCGGTGACTTGACGTCTCGACGTCCTAAAAGAATATGATGCAGATACGTCTTGAAGGAATTCCATGGCGGATTAAGGGGGAAAAGAGAAAAAAAAATACTGTACACTTTGACCATGTGCGATTTACAAAGAGATCCGTGATCTAATCGTCAAAGTCTGTGAGCTCCGAAAAGACATTTGGCAATTCTTGCCGGTGCGATGGGGTGGAAGGTTAGGAAAAAAAAAGGGGGGGGGGGAGAGAGAGAGAGAGAGAGAGAGAGAGAGAGAGAGAGAGAGAGAGAGAGAGAGAGAGAGAGAGAGAGAGAGAGAGAGAGAGAGAGAAGGGGGGGGGCGGGGGGAGAGGGAGGAAGAACATGGAGAAGAGAATGGCGAGGAAAAAATTCGCATGATCAGATATTGTAAACCAATGTATGTCAAGCCGCACACGAGTATGCATTGCTGCCTCTTTCCCTGCCGTTTGGGGCAGCGATATTGACATAAATGCATATACCCTGCCAAGTATCTCAAGATGATTGGCAGTCATTTCTTTTGAGATCGCAGATAAAACAGCCACTCTGTACCAGTGTAACTACAAGCTGTCCACCAATCAAACCTAATTAGGGAACAGGCGGGTAGCAAGTTTGCTTTATCAACGTATATCAGACCTTGAAGGATTCTGCATTATGCTCTTAGTCACAGCATAGCCAGCAAAACGCATCCACGAGTCAATTTGTATACTGTCGCACTCCTGTTGATGGAAAGAACAGTGGGCTCTTCCCTTTGCGTAAGGACATAACACTTTTAGAGGTAAAGGCCGTGCTAGTTGCCGTTCAGTAGCAGACATGGCACACAGGTACACGCGTTTGATGCCAAATACTGTGAGTTTCCCGCCCGAAATTTTACAAAAGTTCTACAACAGCCACTAATTACCAAAAAAGAAAAAAAAAAAAAAAAAAAAAAAAAAAACTGAAACTTGCAAATATCCAACAACTGTGTAAGCTGCGAGAGAGAGAGCACGCTTTTGGTATTGTCTGCATCGACTTGCCAAATTTTTGACTGGTGAGGGCTCGAGCCACACTGATTCAACCCAACAGCCAGCCAACCTCACTTCCATGGAGCCTGCGTTCTTAGAATAAAGAGTGAAGCTATCCTGCATTTTTGTCTCCGTCACAAGAACTAACAAGGATGTGGTTCGACATGCGCTATGCGCCATCTGTTACACTGTTGACTCATGCTCGAGGCCGACCAATATAGTCAGAACCATTGGCTTTTGCATGCTCGGCGCATCTAGGGCAAAGTTGCAGAGAGTAACCTCTGAACTGCCGAATAGCCCCTGCTGCACTCTCACTCATATTCTGCGGCAGCTTTTCAGCTTGACACGTAATGCATGAAAGAGCAGATGTTGCAACCTTGACAATGGGATGTACAAATATGTCCGGAAAACGACATGGAATACCAACAATTGCGGCATGGAGAAGTATTCCACGCCAATATCCTCACCTCAACTTTCAGATTGTCCTCAAAGTTCTAACGTTAGCAGAGGCCCCATGACCCAATGAGTTATCCCGAAATGCATATAAAAAATAGCACTGGTCACCTCAGCTGCCCTTTGGGGATATTGCCAAACCAAGACAGGACGTCGGGCTGTATCCCTGAAGTACAACCAAAGGCCTGTTGGGATCAATATAGTAAAGGGAAACAACAGCTGTTGCGCACACAGCACACCAAGGGGTGATCAGCGCAGTGCACATACCCCAGTAGCCCAATGCTGCAAAGGCCGTTCCTAAAAATTACAAAGTTTTTGTCCCACACTGACATAACACCAAGACCCAGCATTGGATGTGAGACCCCGTTCATGCTTCGACTTAAAAGTAACAAAATGCTGGTCAAACTTGAAAACACCCTTCAGCCATCCCTGGGCACAGAGCACCGACAGAGCGCTGGCGAGAAATCAAATACAGTACACAGCGACCCGCATCGGCAATTCTCGGCAAGTGTCCTGAGCTGGTTATACCTATCTTCCACTCAATCTGGCACATCCCAAATATACTTTCAAGCCTTTGCCGACGCGTGACACATTGGGACCTTCACTTTGGGAGAAGGTTCTGTGCGTGCACAGCACCTATCCCCCCCGGACTGGGCTGATGCGTGGGGCAGGACGGATTAGCCATGTCTCCTTGGATCATGGGAACAGAGTTGGATAACGCCCAACCTCCGTACTCTTGATCCAGAGTGGCTAGTGGAACCTCTCACACATAATGTACAGACATACTCTGCAAAAATTTGACCTAACTAGCACAGGAACTGCTCGTGCGCCTGCATCTCCCAATATCACGCATCACTGAGAACCGCTACCTTATAACCGACCAGTGCCAGAATGAAATGCTGAAGATACAGATGCCCATTGTGGTCAGGGCTTGTTGCCGAAGCTCAAGAATTTGGATGGTCCTGCGGCTGCGTTACATCCTTCCCAATATCTCCCTTGGCATCGGGCCTACGCACCATAACGTCCCCAACACTGTCCTAACACCCACTTTCACAGTGTGACTTCTTCACAAAACTCATCACGTAGACGGCACCGAGATCCTCAGTCTGGCTGCCATGTTATTCCTTGCAGCTCCCATCACGAAGGACAAGGATTGTGGCATGCTCAGAGTGCATTTCCTCAACAAATTATTGCGTGGGGGTGGGGAAAGAGGGAAGGGGGCTCCCATCCTCTCTTTACATTTGCACTTGAATTTTGATCATTAATTTTTTCATTTTTGATGCCTTGTCTTACTCCCCTGGCCCACTTCTGCCCTTTCAAGATACACAAACTCCTGTCAGATGGCCAAGCAGACCTTACGAGTATGTGCAAAGAAAAAATGATCTGACTTCCCCGCTTAACCAATCCATGTCGCGACCAGTGACAGCCACTGCCCATTCGAAACTCCTGAAGCATTCAATGTCCAAGGAAGGCAACACAGCACAGAGACGCGTAAATTACGAAGAGCAAGATGCGGCTTGATGGGGGTGGGCTTGAACAGTCACTTCACAACAGATACCTGAAACCACAACAGCAAAGCCTCTCCATACACATGGGCCACCCTAGCAGCAATACACAGGAGGGAGTGCCTGTAAGGGAGGGGTATGACGACTTACCCTGGCATATACTTTCCTGGCCTCTCCACCCTGAGAGCAAGAGCAAAGCTCTGGCCACCCGGATTCTCAACTTGCACAAACTTATTGGCGGCATCCTGCAGCACAGACAAGGGAGCTATCAGTCCAAATTACAGGAAATAGATGCAGACGGACTGTGTCCAAGCCATGAACACCAAACCCACCACAAAGCCCTTTTCCCAACTTGGCCCATGCGAATGCTGGGAGTGTGACAGCGCGTTTTGAGTGTGTGTGTGTGTGTGTGTGTGTGTGTGTGTGTGTGTGTGTGTGTGTGTGTGTGTGTGTGAGTGTGTGTGTGTGTGAGAGAGAGAGAGAGAGAGAGAGAGAGAGAGAGAGAGAGAGAGAGAGAGAGAGAGAGAGACACAGAGAGAGAGAGAGAGAGAGAGAGAGAGAGAGAGAGAGAGAGAGAGAGAGAGAGAGAGAGAGAGAGAGAGAGAGAGAGAGAGAGAGAGAGAGAGAGAGAGAACATATTTATAAAGGGGCCCCGGGGGTGGGGGGGGGAGCAGAGCGCACGACTTCCTGTACCAGGCTGCTCAACTACTCAATGACACAGGGATTACACACAACGGGGCGTGATGTAAAAGGACATTGAAGTTGCCTGAAACAGAGCTTTGAAAGCGAAGAAAGCAAAGAGAGCAGTCATCAAGTCACATGTTTCTGAGCGGACATATGATGAGACTCGTGCGCCTTCCTCAAGCAAAGTTCCCACTCTTTGGCCCACTCCCCAAGCACCAGTCCAAATTAGGACTTGGACCCTTCTTCAAATACTTCTGCAAAGAGACGGCGTGCCTTTTCTGCAGATGCAGTTGAGTCATGGCCCACAGATGCGTCGAACCTGCAAGCGGCAAGACCAAAGTCAACTGAGCCGTGAGTGCGAGTCATTGACCTGGCCCACAAACAAGTACCATGCAGGAGATCGTGATACTAAATCCCACTTGGCAGTAAACTGGTGGCTCCGTAATGAGGGCTTCCTTGGGATAATCCACCCCCAGGATAATATTTCACTCCTACCCCTAAATCAATCGGTTACAACGCCCAAAGCCATGGCAAAGCTTCCAAAGGGGGACACAGGGCGTGCACAGTACGTGCACATCTGTAACCTTGACAGCGGAGCCTCAATGGACGATTCTACGTCACACATAGGCTTACTCTAGGCAGTATCATCCCCTGCAGTCAAGGTAGAAATAAACTGCATACCAGGCAGCACAAAACCCAAGACGTCTATCGCTAGCCAGTGTGAACCCCACGCACTTCCAGCAAGCAAAACAAATCCCATCCAGGCCAGGGTTGGGAAGAACAAATTCCCATGCGACGAGGCATCAACAACCCATCCAGCCCTAGACTAGATGGTATAACTCTGACGCCGTCCAAGACCTAACAGTAGCCTGACGCGGTCCAAGACGTAACAGCAATCGCGTGCGCTTATCACTGCGCAGTGGCAGGAGCCAAGGAGCCAGAAAGAGAAAGTCACCAGAATGGAGGGTGCGCAACCACGGTGAAAGAGTCCTCTGACGCTGCTGTCATGCAGCATACGGGGGCCCACATGACCAGCACTGCTATCAACATTGTGAAAACCGCCTGCGCATTCCCCAGTCACCCCTAAAACTAAAAATTCCAAGCGACAGGACTGGGCGACAGGACTGGTTGACAGAAACCATGTTGGGTTTTAAAAGAGACATTCTCTCCTTTCTTGCCGTTTTCTTTTGCCCCCTGCATGGACCTTGATCGCGGGCATTCAGTGGGCGGCCTACCAATCTTAGAGATTTACTGCCCCAATAGTCCCCGATGTGGTGCAACAACACCGCAGATGCAGCTGCAAACACTCAGGTGGGGCATTATGTCACAGATTATCGCATTCTTACAGTTGTGTGCAATAACACATGGCAAGGACCTATGCTATGTGACAAGGGAAAACGCGAGAAACACCCCCACTTGAGTAGCGCCTGATCAGGAGGCGTCGAAATTATCAGAATCATCAACATCACTTCAAGCGTCCGCATACCACAGGCATACAAACCCACAGGGTGAGCCCAGGAATACCAGAGAAGCTCGCACCTCGGCAATCAGCAGCGCCACAGCTGTTGCAACAGGCCGGCACTGCAGCACACTCTTGTCGACACATCGGTTGTTGCTGCTTTGCGTGGCTAAAATAAGATTGATAAGGGCTAGGGATATCTGGAGCATGGATGGCTACACAACAGCACAGAACAGATTGTCAGTAGCGGAGGGCGCCCATCGCCAGGGGCTCATCATGCACGACCAAGGACATGGATCCAGGACCATCGTCATCACATTGTAGAGGATCATGCGTGAGAAGGGTCTTAACACCATCCCTTTCTTGGTAGATGCGACATGATCACCGAGTAATATGGGACTACATAGAAGTTAATATGAATTATCGCGATGGCTGCGGACATTCGCAGCAAGTGTTGTGTGTGTGTGTGTGTGTGTGTGTGTGTGTGTGTGTGTGTGTGTGTGTGTGTGTGTGTGTGTGTGTGTGTGTGTGGGGAGGGTGTGGGGGGAGACAGTTGGGGAAAGGGGGAGAGAGAGGGAGAGAGGGGGGAGAGAGAGAGAGAGAGAGAGAGAGAGAGAGAGAGAGAGAGAGAGAGAGAGAGAGAGAGAGAGAGAGAGAGAGAGAGAGAGAGAGAGAGAGAGAGAGAGAGAGCGCCTGCTAACCCTCACCACATTGATATATTCCAGAACAAACCCCCCAGAACTGTTGCGACCATAAGGCATGTGCATGACTCAAGCATGAAGCTCAAGCGCACCGCAACGTACAGCAGATCTCGCCATATTGCAAAGAAGGCTGCACAACGGTTTATCAGCATTGGTAGAAGAATCCACTGGGGAGTGGACACCGTGCCCTTGTCGAAGAAGAACCCGGCGACAAAGAGAGCTAGAACAATTATCTGGCAACGGTTGGTCAAACCCACCGAGTTAGTCATGACTATGTCTGAAGGTGTTGAAAAACCCTCGACCAAGCTCTAAAAACAAGCAGTCGCCCCCTTCTGGTAAAGCAGGAAGAAACAGAACTTGAAATGACTAGTCGGCACAGCCAAGGAAGTTGATGAGTGTACCGCCGTAGGACAGGACCGTGCTCACCAGATCTAGTATATTAATCACCACCAAAAATGATTTCAGTATGAAGGACAGTTCTGCTTGCGGTGCATAGACTTGAGGCTGACTGCGTGGTATAGCCACACAAGGCTGCAGGGCACCGTATGGCAATCTGCAAGCTCAACACATAAATGTCAAGCGCCACACAAGCACTGCTTCACGTGCTTCCTGAGTGAGATACACCATCGAATACAATAGACAAAGGATTGGAATTTGGGTGAGATGCAAGTTGAGATGCACGTTCCCTGAGAGTGTGAACAGCCCGATGTAAAATTCTAGGGCTGGAGAAAGTACGGCAAACACATGCACCACACCAGCATCGCATCAAAGTGCTGCCCCCAGTGGCAGCAACACTGCGTAGCCATCAAGTTGGGAGCTACAACAGTTGCCCGGTTTCAACTACCTGTCACTGGTGCTGAGGCCCTGGAGCCTGGTTGCTTGAGTAAGCCTGCCTTCCTCTGCCGCTGCAGATGCCGTAGGATCATGTGGCCAGCCTTCGAGTACAGGCATCGAGAAGTAAAACGCTAGCAACCCAGAATCAACGAGCCCGCCCCACCCCCGGAGTTGCGATCAGAAGCTAAGTCACGACAGCAGGAGCGTCATGCTGTCCTACACTCATTGTTCCCTACTTCGTGCCATGCAAACACGCTGGGAACACGGGTTTGTATGCATGATGGAAGTGCAACCGTTTGTATCCCCACAACATCGGGTCTCGTCAGAGTTCGCGGGTAGGACCGCGTGCTAGCGAATCTGATCAATCGAAAAATTCCGGTCTCGAATTGTAATTTTACCTCAAATTTGCAGTGATAGAGCCATGCCGTGTGGGATTTTTGGCGCTATTGATGAAGTCGCATCAATGAAACAGATAACGCCTTATAAGGGCTTCGTCAAAAGGTGACAGAAGATGTACGTCAATTTGAACTTCTTAGAGAAGGTAAAGTTGAAAGGTGATGAGCGTCCCTGGCTTGAGGTGGTTAGCTCAGTCTCACTGAGGATTTTCCTATTCTGTTCCCTGCAGGTTAATTCTGGCAAGCTTGAGCTTCCGTGTTTCAGAGGTCTGATACATGCGTTTTCACAAAGATCCCCCTGCAGCGCCTTTTACACCCTCATGGTGGCCATGGCGCCCAGCCCCGGCCTGTCTTCCCCTCAGCCCCGCTAGATGCGCCTTGGAACATTTATCTCTGCCAATTTGCAAACAGCTGAGTATGGCAGCATCGGCATTTGAAGGGTTTTAACACTATGTAAACACGGAGGATACTTCGCATTATCCCTCCAGGCATCCCACTCTCGAAATCGACCTGGGATTCCACAATTGCAAGTTCTGTTCTGGCATAACCTGATGGGAGGCACTTAACGTTGGCTCACACAGATTCGCGCCAGACAACCTACACCTATCTGGATGCCCGCGATTCAGGTATCCCTTGACAGTCCCCAATATTGCCTCCGCGAGCACTGCCAAAGCAGGTGGGGTCAGAGTGCCTGTGGTGACCACCTGGCGTGCACCTTCTAAATGGCAGTGTACTTCAGGAGACGAAGATGTACCTGGTGGATCACCTGTGCCTGGACTGTGGGAGCTTTCCCACCTTACTAGCCTCCAGTGGCTGATCAGGTTCATGAACCGATTAAAGCTCTCCTCTTCCTTCTCTTCTCCCACCACCAAACCCCCCTTCTCCTTCTCCTCCTCCTCCTCCTCCTTCTCCTCCTGGGGTGTCAGAGTACCTCCGCTGAGCACCTGGCCAGTGCCCCCCGGGCCCACGCGCCCGTGGGCCCCGCGGCGCACCCTTTTTGAGAGGTAGCAAGTCGCCAGACACCTACATTCACCCAAGATAATAAATTTTGTCACAGCGCTCCCCACGCACACCTGGCCTGCAAAATCCAAGCTTGCCCTTACAGCCTACGAGCTTCCACCCCAGAAGTGCTGCATCAGCAAAGTAACAGGTGGGTGGAGCTAGGCCTAGGCCGAAGAGCCACAGCCCCTATATATGGCCAACGCTTGGGTTCTCACACAGCAGTTGCACGAGAAGTGGGGGTCAGCATTCGTCCACAAGGGTAGCTCCCACAACTCGTAATATGGCCCAACATCACCCGTTACAGGTGCGCACCCGTAACGGGTAATGTTGGGCCCTACCACGCGTTGTGGGACGCATCCGTCCCCTCCCCTCCCCTCCCCTCTTCCCTTACGCTTTCATGCGGGCCAGGCTTTCAACCCAGCCATCACAGTCAGAGATACATCGTAACATTCACGGAATGCGCATGCTGCGAAGAATGCCACAAAGGGCAAGCAACTTTTCACGGTCATGGCTTTCTACCGAACCTCGGTCTTGCAAATTTCTGCACCTTTGCCGATGCTTCTTATACTTCGCACCTCTTCTCCTTGTGATCAGCGCGCCCCAGTTGCCAGAAGAAGCCCCTAGGAACGCCCTTCAAGGCCCTTGCAGGCAGAGTCCTTACATACAGGGGTTCAATGCAAGCGCCCACCTGTGATTCCGGGGCAGTTCTGTACCATCTTTGTAGCGCAGAGTCCACTAGATTCTCTTTTTCTTACGGCAACTGGCAGTACGCCTCATACGTGGACTGCCCATGCCCCTCAACCCCCTAAGAATCTCCTGAAATGTCCATTTCTGCAGCCTGCAAGCCCAGAAGTGCCTCGGACAAGTACACTCTCAGCAGTATAAATGGATCCATTAGGATCTAGCTAGTCATCGAAGAATTTGCGGAAGGTTTTCCTTCTCAGCAACACAAAAGGATCAAGTGGCTGTACATATCTTACCCTCCTAGCAACAAAGGTGGACGCAAATAAAGTAACTTGTTTGTCCACTTTTGTTGCTTAGAGGGTTAGTCAGCTGAGGCAGTGTGTTCTGGTGTACATATATCCTCATCTCCGGAGGATCCCAGGCTTTGGAAGGTTTTCCTTCTAAGCCAAATACAAGGATCAAGGGGCTGGACAGAACTTACCCTCTGAGCAACAAACGAATAAAAAGAAAC
>KV908469.1:100260-107760 GCA_002005505.1 Botryococcus braunii | reverse complement strand
ATAATTAAGAGTGAAGCCGATAGATAGAACCCATCTTTTTTGGATACTCACGTTATCGGTACAGGCACAGCCGTCAGTAGCGGGCCCACATTGAGATCAGCAATTGCGGATTTTGGCCTCCTGCGACAAGGCTACTTTTCTAAGTAACGGTTCACACGTTTTCACAGAAACGGTTTTCCTTAACGGTTTGGTCAGTATAGTGCCGAGATGTGTGTCGCGAAGGACACACCCCCACACTCGGTCTGGCAACATGAATGCCGAACATGTTTGCGAAACACAGGACTTATCTGGTCTGTCTCTCGCTTTTTAATGCTTCGAATTTCCTTTGGGGTTTGCGTTCGATCGGTGGCCTCTGAGCCGACAAGTAACGGCACAAATGTGAAGCAGTGGTTAGGCTTGTCCAAAAAGGCCAACGATGAGTTTTCATGGTTTGTACAATGTAGCACAACGTGGTCCTCAGCGGGTAGCTTATTGGGAGCTCAAGTCAAAGATGGCGTGGTCCGCTCTGTTTGATATGGTAAGTTTCAATCAATATTCTACACTCCCTGGCTTAAGAATGTGTGGTCTAATACAGCTTCAAATATTGCAGGGGGTCTTATTCGTCAGTATTGTGTCGCTGGCTCTAACAAACCGACCCCAGAAAGTTTGGCCTTTCATTCCATTGATGTTCAACAGGTTGATCGAGCTAGTCTGCTTGAATTTCGATCACGTCACAAATAAAGTATGGTCTCTCAATTCATGCCAACACTAATGTGAACATTTTTTGTGGTGCCTGCATTTTTTGCAGGGATCTAACAACCCCATTATGCCTTGCTTGTTGCAGGCAGGGATCATGCAGGTGGTGTTATGCCTGACAGCTCTAGTAATCTATACGACGGAAGTCGTCACTGCAAATGTCAATCGGTCAATAAGTGATTACTTCTCCATTATACTCTGCTCCATTATCGCAGCTTTTGAGGTAGGCAGGTCTTTGCGTTCTTTTGCTAGTACTAGCGCCCTTCTGCTACTACTACCCACATGCCTTCAGACCAATATGAACCTTGTGGATCTTTTCCAAGTCTTGTGACCCGTTCCCTAAAATCCAGAGTCCAGACTTCTTTAATGACCAGCTGCTGAACCACCAAATTCAATGTATTCCTTTGTGTCATGTAATCTCAACAACGGAAGCCTGCAAAATTGAAGAGGGTGCACACGTGTTTAAAGATTCTTTTGTATTCTTATCTATCTTGACGGGTCCAATTGGAGTGTCTCTTTTGGAATACGTATTCCTTGAGCACTTCTGCTTAATATGTCCAAACCTTCAGCGTCCTTTAGATGTAAAGCAGATTCTGCCAATAATGTTCAGACTCATCACCGACCTGCACTACAGCTATTTGTAGTGTTTTTCACTCAGATAAACAAAACAGTTCTTTTGGGCCTGGCAGAAGTACATACTGCATACCTGGCTGAAATCAATAACGTGAGAATTGTGCAGATTGCTTTGACCTGGCTGGCAACAAAGTGGATACATGCATACTGCATTGCAAGCATGGAAAGCAGGAGCCGCTACATTGGAAGGTATGGGTTCCGGGCACCCAGGAGCTTGTTAGCTTTTGAGTGTACGCACATGTTGCATCTTGGTGAACCATCACGTCCAATGTGACCTCGCCATGACCACCTTTTTTGGTTTACCAACACACAGCGGTCCCACACGCTCGTTCCAATGTGTTCCAGCATTACGCCATCAACAACTGTAGGTGAGTATCGTAGGTGAGGGCACTATCGTTGAAACAAGTGAGTTTTATCACAACCCATTGAAACATCAGACAGATATGGCAGATGATCGTTTTATGGAACCGAACTTGTAGACCAAACGGAATGTCGTCTCTTGCAGGGAACAAGATTTTAGACGCCCCTCGAACACAGAAACCGTTGCAGGTTTAGAAGCACCTCATGTTCCTGCAGGCCTGGTAAGTACACATTTCCCAACACCAACAGCCTGCTCACTAACGAAGGAATATCGACACAGCGCTGTATCAATTTTCCTAGCTAGCACAGAACAACATGCGCCCCGATCCGTGTATGTAGTTCAAAAGGGCTTATCGATTTGTTGCCTGCTTGATCTTCATCCGAGCTAGGATGCAGAATGCTGGATCCTTGCTTCTCAAAACATACCATTGTTCATCAGTATACAAAATCATCCCTCTTCGTGTCCACCACCACCCTTTCGCGCTCATGTAACCGTTAAACAAGACTAAAAGACCTTTCTCTCACCTAAATGCAGAGAGTTGACCACCAATGGCTCAGCATGCTGAACCATGAACTAGAGTCTCCTGCAAGGCGGAAACAATGGGTTTCTTATGAAGGAGGATACGCAATTGGGACACTTTGATTGGTAAATTCATGTCATGCTAAATTGTCCGCAGCCAGGATTCTTTAAAGGACGGCTGTGTTTACAGAGTGTTCAATGAGGTGGCCTGAATACTTAGATCTACGAAGTACAGTTTCTAATAAGCTTCTGTCCAGGCAACACGCATATTCGTCAAGGTGCTTCACCCCGGGGAGGAAGAGGACACAGTAAGGAGCATTGCCGTCTTGCTCTGTGATCATACAGCCTTAAAAAACACCTACTTGCCCATTACCACGCCTGCAGCAGCAACAGGGCACGTCCCAAGGAGCGAAGAAAGTAGTATACCCAGCAATGTCATAGAAACACCTGACGAAGCAGAAGGAACATTGCAAATAAGTGTGCAAACAGGGGCTGGCATTGGAGGAAATGATTGGCTGGAACAAGGTCTAACATCGGGACCCGCGGCTCCACAATCCCCAGTAGAAGCGCTACCCATGAGTGGAACACATTCAAGTCACCTCGAGTCACTTCAAACGCAGCTTGTGGGCCCAGATCCATGAGATGCCCCATCCTCTTAAAGCCTCGAACCCAACCGAGTTGTATAGATATTAACTCCACATGTGTACACATGCAGCTTAAGCTTTTAAGCTGTAATCCATCTATGAATTAAACTTGTTAGACATATTTGATGAAAGAAAACGCCTTGTGCTAGGATTCTGCTGGACAAGGCGATGTACACATGAAGATGCGCCGTATGCATGCACCCATGCTTACTCAAAGTCGCAGAGGTATTTCAAAGATGCCAGTGGAAGTGATAGATATACATCTAGTGGAGGCCCAGTGTTATTATTCCACCATTTTGACGTTCGTTTGTCACGGGCATGGATTACGGCTCTTCATCCCTGTGGCTCCAAACGACTAAAGCAGCCACAGGAAAGGGGCATTAGCAAGCGTACAAGGATAGACGAGCACCGTCACACCACTCGTGCCATTTCAGTTTTTTTTTGGGGGGGGGGGGGGGGGGAGGAATCTCAAATTGGCATGCATGGTGTACAACTGCTTTCAATGGCGAACCAAGAACGAGTAAATTCGGGGAATTAATCAAAAAACGCTTTGCCGGACTTGGGGTCATAATATATCACGTCGCGGTCATAAGATATCACCTAAAAGCCAAAAATGGTGTAGGTACATTACTATCATGCGTTATTTGGGAACTCCATTGTGGTGTACTGCACACTACCTTGAAGGAAATCCTCCCCCCCCCCCCCCCCCCGGGGGTGGCATATCTGCCCCTCTTGCCTCCCCACATCCCCCTCATGGATGCATTTGCGCCCCCCCCCCCCTTTTCCCCTGCAGGCAGCCGAGCCCAATGTATTCCAGACTTGCTGCACACTTGGCCATCAGGACAAGGCTACACCCATCTCCATAAAGCAAGGCAGCAAATGACTTCTTCGCAGATCTGCTGTCCAAATCCAACCTGATTAAAAATCTAAACATATGGCTTCGTGCACAAAGACGAGAGATCTCAGTGCATGCCTGCCAGGATGCAGCACAGCGATAATATCAGCACACCCAAAATATCTTAATCGCAAATGACAGAAATTAACGGCAATGAAGTCTCAATTCCAACGTAAGTCAGCCTAACCAACAGATTGTAACTGTACAAACTGCAACCTGCCCAGATGCAGGGCAGCAGACTCAAGACACATCTTTGCGCCATCACACAAGCTAAAAAATTCATGGCAATCAATTGCCTTTCAACTCGAAGAGAGCTTTCACAAGGAAAGAACTGCGGACATGCCCCATTGTAGTGTCATCTGCCGATCCCTCCCTCGTCAGAAGATCCCAGTTTACAGTAGCAGCTTGCACCAACAGCACTTCTAAGAGTCAATGCGATCACAGAACGGGCTCCTGGCGGTATTCACGTAGTATAACAGGCACGGAGGTAGGAGGAATGGCACCGCATTCTGTAACAATCACTGTTACATACTCAGCTGGCATTGCGTCATAGGTGAAGTTCAGCAGCCCTGGACCACAGTCACACCATTCTTTTGGTTTCCTCTTCACAAAAGTTTGTCCCACTTCTGATCTGACTAGACATGATTAGGAAACAAGCATTTAAAAGTAGATGGTTCCATTGCTCAGCTTCAAAAATGTGAACCCTTTTCTTTCAGAGCATGCCTCTCTTTTGTCCTAGTCGGCTTGTCCATACTCAGGACATTTACGGGCACATACCCAGGTTTGATTGCTCCTCCCAATTCTTTAGGGCAGTGATGTCTGCCCGTGCTTCTACATTGGCAACCGCCTGCGTCACATGGACTTTAGATTGAGATCTTGTAGTAGAATGCATGTGTATGCAAGTATTCAATATCATATGCGGCATTTGATGGCAAGCATGAACACAGTCAAAATCACCACGTGATGTTTGTCCTGCATAGAATCTTTATAGACATTAAGCTAAGTCAACTATGTCAAGGGCATACCCATGCCAAACGTTGTTGGCCTCCTTGCCTGAGGGTGCAAGCAACCTTAACCGCCTGGGACCTCTGACTCCCCCTCCGCAACATGGCACTGAAAATGCAATCAGGCAACAATTAACTACGCAAAACTCTTCAAGGCATGGACAAAGGATAGCTAGTACCTCGGGGTTCCCGAGCTCATTTGATGTGATGGAATCGAGCAAGACCCGTTCATGGAACTTATAAGTTTCACAGCAAATGATGACAGGTTTCTCCCATGTATTGGCCATCATTGCGACTCCTGCAGAACCCACTCTTGACATGACTGTGCCATTGGACATCACTGCTGCCGCTCCAAGAAAAACTTTTGTAACCTCCTGTAAAGTCCCATGGCGGTCGTCACATGCACATGCTGTTGAGACATCTTGCAAAGTCACAAGCCAACGGTGTAAAGCAGAAGATTAATCTTGCGAATACCAACGTGAAAGTATGGCAGGCATAAAGTGCCAAGAATGCATGCCACTGATTATCAATGCTGCATACACCTGCCACGAGTACTTTACTTCTCGGAGTTGCCACTTGACAATTGCGGTATGGGGAGGGATAGGAAGTCCCACCGAAGCATTGCAAGTCATGAGGGTGGTACCGGCATTTTGAATGACACTGCGTTCAGCAACATGTACGTGCACGAAATCCCATGATGAAGTAGCATGTCAAGCAAGGCACGTCCTTCAAGATGCGGACGTGCATCCACAACAAGGACACTGAAGCGTTTCTTGTCCTGCATCAAGCAATGGTGCAGTTGGAGACTCCCCAGGCATTAATTAAGTTTTTTACGAACAAGGGACGTCATGTGCCCCCAGGGACGTCATGTGATTGGCAAAAAACTTGCTAACACGGCTACAGGTTTTGTCTTTATTAATGTATTTAACCTTGATCCGCAACCATATCTTTCACAAATACACAAAAAGGGTGGCTCTCAGCATATTTCCACGCAATCTGGCAACAGGGAATCCGAAATGACAAACGAGTCCATGCCTTCACTTGACACCAGTCATAATGACACTGATATTGGTGGGATCACTGTTTCCTGTAACACAGTTTTTGAGTCAATACCGGCCTTTCATCTGTGATAGATTGGAGTTCTGCTGCGCCCGCCCTTTTTCCCCTGGCTGGTTGTACAGTTTGTTTTTGTTCCGTTTTTGTAGGTGTTGCTTTTATCGTGTGTGTGTGTGTGTGTGTGGGGGGGGGGGTGCTCCCACCGTTGGTTTCCAGGTGATTCCAATGTCCGCAACGTTAGAGATAGAAACTCCATTATGACTTCCTTAAACAATCAGGAGAAATGCCCAATCAAGATCTAAGCTGCAAATACAAGATTGCATTGATATACAAAGCGCTTGTGCCCCACCTTATGGGCTCTCAAGAGCAGTCCATACACAGTCGTGGAGAAGCCGTACGTAAGAACAGTGTCTCCATCCTCAACTTTTGTGGCTGCAAGTGCTACCAGAACATCTCTAGCAAAAATAATTTTTTCCTGAATGAAGGTATCCAGCTTTTGAACAAGCATAGCCTTTGCTTCATCCTGAGGCATTGTAGGATCCACCTTGCTCACCTGCAAACAACTTCTTTACCAGACCTTGGATGAAAAAGGTGGAGAAGTGCTTGCATACTCCATATTCAATAGATCAGATGGAAAATGTGCTGAACTGCTCAAACAGTTCCATATAAGTTACAAAGACAGGCATCTTCGGCAAAATTAGAATCCCAAGGATTGCCACACCTGCATTTTTAGAAACTTAATGGCATTTCCCATGCTGACGGATAAAGGCCTGCACTCAACCAAAAATTGGATGGCAGTATTTAACTGGCCAGTTAAGTCTCGAGACAAAACCTTCCCGTCTGGAGTCGCGTAATCCTGCAAACAAAAACTAACTGACTTACGAAGGCCGTCACAACCATCAACTCCCTTTCTGCCATTAGACATCTCCCCTAGAGCTAAATAGCAATTCAAGAAAGAGGTTGGGAAGTGCTGCTACAATATCTTCAACAGATTTGCATACCCCAAAGCTTTGATTATATTTGGATGTGGGAAACGAGATGTCAAATCTTATCTAAGCTTTGGGGTATGCAATCTGTTTTAAGATGTTGTAACACCACTCCCCAACTTGTTACAGCTATTCAACTTGCTCTACTCTATCCCGCAACTTCATCTTGTCAAGGAGCTGCACCAAGTCTTGATGAATCGCAGATAACCAAATCTCGAGACTCAGTGACCACTGCAAAGAAAGGGTGCCTTCCATTGGGCAGTAATTGCAGGCTTCTATTTCCTCCCCACATAATTACAAGTCCCATGACTTCAAGCATTCCAAGCCAAGAGTGGGACCATCCTTCAGACTGTTGTTATGGGAAAGATTAAGAAAGTACCTCGATGACATGCTGGAAAGCGGTCAAAAGAGCTATACACCGGGCATTGCCACCTTTTATGGAACCATCTGCATACTTGAGCCCCAGCTGCAATACCAAAGGGTGCACCCGGAATGCAACCTCGCTCTCGTCTAGAACCTTCTCAAGCGTTGACGCCTGCAAAATCATGAGCCGGATCAAGACTACCTCCACAAGGCAAAAACCTCTGCCTTTGAGAACGGGGTATTCAAAGACATTGAGCAGTCACTGGGAGATGCAGTAAATAACAGACAGTAAAAGCTGCGTATT
>KV908469.1:80260-95260 GCA_002005505.1 Botryococcus braunii | reverse complement strand
TTTTAGAAAAGCCTCTTTCTTTTGTGGAGGTAGTTGACCCAGGCATTCATCAGCAAAGAGAGTTTGCTTGGTTACGATCTGCCATCCTCTATGTCAGAGATAGCCACAGAAATTGTACCGATCCTGCTTCTTAGGAAAAATTGGCAACTTTCATTATGATGCACTTCAATCATCATGGGCCTTTGTTGAATACCCGTGTTGATAGGGAATGGGCTTTGCGCCGTTGCAGTGGGAAACACGACGCTCTCTCATTCAGATCAATCAAGCAATTAATCTTTTTGCTTCTAAGGTACTTATTGTTTTCATCATGTGGCACTGCAGGGCAAAGTCCTCGATAATGACTCGTTGAAAACAATTTGTGACGAAATTCGGACGTGGCAACCCAATTTACTCTACATCTGTTGTGGCCATTGTGGTGGCAAAAGGGGAGACCCTGGGCCAGGCCTGTCACACTTAAGCTTTCCGCCACTGAACGGAAAAGGCATGCCCTTCTGCTTGCCACCTGCCAGCAACAGTTGCTGTGGCTGCAAACATGTCAAGGTTGCAAAAAGTAAAAGAAGGACATTTCGAAACTCTGTGCATGACTACAGTGCAATGTGTTGCTATTCCTCAAGGTGTTCTGTTTCCCTGCAGGGCCTGGATCTGCTGAGGCCAGTCTTGCGGACTGTTTTCGTGATGGAGGTGTTGACACAGTGTACATCGATGGTCTCTGTAATGGACGTCTTGGTAAGTTCTGGCAGCTGCAATTAAGTTTTGACTTTCTCCTGCAATGATACTCAATATCCATGATGACGTTCTTTGGGATGTTAATGTTGCAGCTGATGCCTGCACATCTTTGGAGGACGGTGGACCTGCACATCTAATACATTGGAGAGCAGATGATGGGCCCTCGGCTGCTTTTGCTTCCCAGTTTGGACACGTCTTCTTCTCCTCCCTTCGCAATCCATCAACGAATGTCCCCGAGGTGTATTTTTGTGCCCTACTAGTCCCCACTAGTTCTCAAATACTGATGGCACAATCTCTTGGTCTTTGCTGACATCTACTGGTTACTTCATATCTCTTCACTTGGTTGTCAGAGTTCATTCTGTGTACTCGGTTGGATTTAATCACTCAGGAGATTTTACCCCTGACCATTTTTGTTCTGGGGATACTGTTATTTGCTGTGCAAAGCCTGTGAAGGTTGTTGAGCTTGTGAAAATGTAGTTCTGGTTGCAGGCTTTTGCTGTAGCACAGGCTGCAGCACCGGGATTTCTGGCAAGCATACAATTGAAAGGCAGAAGTGGGGCGTGTGTGCCCAGCTTTGTTTCTGTCCATGAGCCCGCTATCCCTGACACTGAGACAATACCATTGCCCGTTATGGAGGTAAGGTTTTTTTGAATGCTTTCAGTTATCTTTTTGAAGCCAGGAGCACCATCAACATTGTTAATTGGGAATTGGTTGAATTGCATCGCAGGACCTAGATTTTAGCAATGGCATTGAGCTCGTCTTTCCAGGGTGGCAAAATGTGTGTCTGATTGCTCCTGAGGTTGAGCTCCGTCTACTCATCTGCGGCTTCCCCTCATCCTCCGATTCTGAAATATTAAGGTGCAGCACTCACTCCTAGCAAAATCTGCTCGGGTTGCATTTCGTTGGGTGGGTCGCACTCACTCTCTCTCTCTCTCTCTCTCTCTCTCTCTCTCTCTCTCTCTCTCTCTCTCTCTCTCTCTCTCTCTCTCTCTCTCTCTCTCTCTCTCTCTCTCTCTCTCTCTGTGTGTGTGTGTGTGTGTGTGTGCGCGCGCGCGCGTGTGTGTGTGTGTGTGTGTGTGTGTGTGTGTGTGTGTGTGTGTGTATGCGCGCGCGCGTGCGCGCGCGTGTGTGTGCGCGTGCGCCCACGCGCGCGCGCCCCTATTCTTCTTCTTTTTTCTCTTTTGTTCGAGTGTTTTTCCTTAGTACTGATGTCAAATCAAGAGCTATTAATGACTGCAACTTCGCAAAACCAGGCGTGGCTGCAAAATTACCTTTCTCTACACGGGCTAGTGCTGGCCTAGTCTGACTGGATTCCTGTATAAAGGTTGCTCCTGGGCATCTGCACTTGGCAACTTTTTTGGCCTTACAATTCTGTGCGGGGCAATGTTGGGTCGCAGTGCTATTTGTTCGGCCATGAGAGTGATATTAGCTATGGAGATGCGGCAACTGAAGGTTCCAACTTTTGAACAGTCCAAGAGGTTACCTGGAGGACTGGCAACTGGTCAAACAGCAGTAAGATGTACAATCCGGAGCACATCAGGAGCAAGCACCAGTGCTGTATTAGCTGGACCACCAGAAGGTTAGTGTTTGAGAGTAATGCTGGTGGTACCTGTGATGTCCAAAACACACGATATCTGAGAGTACTTGAAGTCATCCTTCCTAACATCATGTGTCTTTATGGTATGATTCCTGCTGGGCTTGAGATCCCTGACTTGTTGTGGCGCAGTCCTGAAGTCACCCCCCCTAGTTGAGCATGCTCTTCGTGAGACTCTCTTTTTGGATGCTTTCAAAATGCGGGTATCTGACCCACAAGCAGCTCTTCCTGCTCCCTTGGCCCGGAGCTCAGCAGCCATAGCAGGTGGTACACCCGTGCATGATGGAGTGATACGGTCACCGCTCTGGGCTTTCTCCCTCTTGCGACGCCTAGCACAGGTGCGCATCTTGTCTGAAGAGGCACTGGATATTCAGAGGGGTGGGGTTCCTTGTTCCCGTTCCATCTATATCAGCTCAGCTGCAAAATTGCATGGGCATGCATTGGGCGCTCGAGGGGTTGTGTTCTAAGCTGCCTTTTCCAGGGTTTTCCAGACTCACCAATTAAGTGTTCACACCGTTTTCAATGAAGTTGTTATTCTTGGATGTCATGAGTGTGTTGCCCTGGAGGATAGCTGTGTGTTGGCTGTTCTTTCAAAACATTTCCAGTGTGTGGGATTTGCGAGGTGTGGGACTTTGCACCTGGCACTGCTTCAGGCTCACCAGACATCTTTTTGCACTTTCTCAAACCTTCGCTTGTTTCGAAATCTGAGCGACTTGACTGGTGGCTTCCATTCAAACAGAGCAGACTTTTTTGTCTGGGGTTTTCAGGACTCTTCATACCGGGGTCTGGCAAATCTCGGCATAGCTGCAGTGGATGGTGCATCTGTTGCAGCATTTACAAGAGATGACTATGCTAGATACAAAGGGCTATGTGAAGAGCCTACTGATTCTTGCTTTCCTCCTGGACGAGTCAACGGCCCCATAGGTCCGGCATCAGTTGCTGTAGCCTACGCGCCTCCGGTCCCAGCACGACCACATCTCATTGATGGCAATCTTATGTTCTCAGCAGCTGAAGTTGGCTTCTCAGGCCGACCTATAGCTGTTGGACCAACTGGGTTTTTGCCGTTTGAGGTACGTTTTGGCTGTGGCACCAGACTGTGAATCGTCTATTTTTGGGAGTTCAAGTTGCCAAGTACTGACTGCCCAGAGACGACATATTCTTGACACAGCCATTTTCGCAAAATTCAGTCATTTGGATGCTCCGCACGCTCTGCAACAATTTTCCCGTGGAATTTGTGTGCCACTTTTCTCCTTCATCATGACAATGCGGGCAGGCAGGTCTAACGGCTGTTGTGCTTTGTAGCCACCACATCTTACTTACCCGACCAGAGTTCACAGATGGAAATCTGGGAGGCCCGCACTCCGTTTATGCACTGAGGAGGACTTTTTGGATGATCTGCACCTATTTTTAACTGAGCGGAAAGTCAGACAAGTGCCGGCCCGAGAAGCATTTCCTGATGCTATCCTGAATGGTTCAAAGCTGGATCTGTTCAACCTCTACAAGGAAGTTTGTCAGCGTGGAGGCATAAAGTATGTTAATGGCGGGTTTCCTCTTGCTACCTCATATGCCCAGTGATGTCACTTATCTTGATTTCTCAGCTATTTCAGCTTGACTATCTTGATCTTCCTCAGCTTCCCCAGCCATCTTTGTCACTTACTTCCTTAGACCACCCCCCCCTTCTCTCCCCCCCCTCTCTGTGTCTGTTCTTCCTCTCTCTCTCTCTCTCTCTCTCTCTCTCTCTCTCTCTCTCTCTCTCTCTCTCTCTCTCTCTCTCTCTCTCTCTCTTCTCTCTCTCTCTCTCTCCTCTCTCTCTCTCTCTCTCTCTCTCTCTCTCTCTCTCTCTCTCTCTCTCTCTCTCTCTCTCTCTCCTCTCTCTCTCTCTCTCTCTCTCCCCCCCTCTCTCTCCTCTCTCTCTCTCCCTCTCTCTCTCCCTCTCTCTCTCTCCTCTCTCTCTCTCTCTCTCTCTCTCTCTCTCTCTGTGTGTGTGTGTGTGTGTGTGTGTGTGTGTGTGTGTGTGTGTGTGTGTGTGTGTGTGTGTGTGTGTGTGTGTGTGTGTGTTTGTGTGACCTGTGCTGGATAAATTCTCTGTCCTGCTGTCCTTGTGGTGAGACGAAGACAGGGGGGTGGGTCATTTGATGGCCATGCATGATTGCAAGGACGGGGGATGGCTTGTGATAGCATTTTTGTTATTTGGTTTTAGGGTTATTTGGTTTTTTGGGAGATGGGTGGTACATGTGTGGCACATGGTAGCAAGTGTACACGAATGTCAGGGGTTGTCATAATTTTTAAGCGGTGGCTCCATTTAAAGCATTATAATGTTGAATACACGAAATGAGATTGTGGATTTGCTGTGTTTCATGACTTGTTGCACATCAGATACAGCCTGGTTGCAGAATAGGTGTCATCATAAAAAGCTGAGTGCCGTTCGTGTTCGATGTTTGCCATGTTCATGGATCACTTGTGTGACGTGAATTGTGTGTTAAAGACATAATGAGTCTTAGAAACCAGTTATGTGAACTGTGCTGTGTATGCTGTTTTTTGAAGTGAGCCCCTGTTAAAATGCTGGGGAAGGGATTACAGCTTGTCTGGACTGTCCTTTTGCATTTGGATATAAGTGGGTGTGTGTTGCTTCAGGATGGGCAACGGAATTAATTGGAAAGGGCAGATTTTTACTAATATGAGCAATTACACATCAGTTAACAAAATGACTGGAGTGGGACATGCCTTGAAGCGACATTACCAAATTTATCTTGCGGAATATGAGAAGGTAGGTTATGTGTGTTGCATTGTTTTTAGACGATTCTCTAAAGGCAGCATACCAGTACGTGTTCGTGGATATTCATACCATGTCTGATAGCGCTTCAGCTACGGTGTTCAGATATACAAGTGCAAATTTTTCTACTGTTGGATGTTTTACTTTGGCTCTGGCTGTACTGAGGATTTAGGGTGGGCTTTCATTGGCAGGCTTATGTGTTTGCTCCCATGCCTGGCCTTACCTGAAGCGTGTACATATTCGCAATTGGGCTCTGGGTTAGATAATGGCGGAATCACCTTGAAAGAGCTGACAATTTTATTCGCATTGTGACAGGCTCACCCCGAAGATGTGAGATCAGATTCTTGTGCCGTGTGCGGTGGAGGTGAGGAGAAAGCAACGGACTGGGTGGGGTGCGACCATTGTGAGTCTTGGGTCCATTTATCATGTGACCGCCGGCCGGGGTTGGGCACCTTCAAGGACTATGCCACTGGGGAAGGGCGCACATACATTTGCCCAAATTGTGACAAGTCAAAGCGAATGAAAAAGTAGAAAATCTGCTTGGTGGGCATGTCTGCTCCTTCATGTGGTGAGTCCTTGAAATGGTTGGTTCATGCCCTTCTCCGATTACCTAGAGGTAAGAGAGTGGAGATTGGGAGTATTTGAATGGGATTGCCCATCGTAGATATTTTAGTTCACGGTTGAACTTTCTAAGAGCTTTTCTGGGACATTTATGGGCATTGAAACTGTGTATGGCCATTGCTCATTGTTTTTGGCTTGGGCATGGCCCTGCGTGATTACGAAGTGGTCGCCGTTGAGTGTAGTTGGAATCCTGCTGCTATGTCTAGTATTCCAGGTGATGGAGGCCAGGTCTTCCAGAGGGAGCTGCATAATCCTGAATGTCTGTTGTGTAAACAATTGTATACGATTGACCTGTTGGCAGTCAGGTGGGGAGCATGCAGTGGTTGTTTCTGCAGTGGGTTGAGCTTATCTGCATGCGAGGCGATGGATGCTGGTTTTAAACCCGCGCTCTCTCTTTCTCTCGAGACCGCTATCCCTTGGAGGAGGGATGGGCCTATCCCTTGAATGTTCCAAGTGTGGGTAGGAGAAATGGCAGAGGTGCGGGGGCCCTACAAGGTAGAGGAGAAGAGACAATGTCCCCCAAGCCCCGGGGGGGGGGGGGGGGCGAGTGTTGTCCCCCCCCCCCCCCCAAATACAGGCATGCGCGTGCGCGCGGTGCACACACACACACACACACACACACACACAAACACACACACACAACACACACACACACACACAAAAAAAAAAAAAAAAAAAAAAAAAAAAAAAAAAAAAAAAAAAAAAAAAAAAAAAAAAAAAAAAAAAAAAGAAAGAGAGAGAGAGAGAGAGGAGAGAGAGAGAGAGAGAGAGAGGAGGAGAGGGAGAGGGAGAGGGGAGGGAGAGAAAGACTGGCGGGACGGCAGCGTGCGCGAGTTCGGTACATCTTGCAAGCTCGTCGGCCTTCTGCAGCTGGAGCACTTGAGCGTATTGGCCTGGCTGTCCTTATGTGGAATCCTTCCCCAAGTGGCTTGTTGTACATATTTCCTGGCGCCATTTGCTTGGCCTGAGATGCACACAAAAGCTTTCTTTACATGCGTCTTTATGAATTGTCCTATTATGCTAACTTATACCTGAAGGCAAGGAACCTCAGGATCTTTGCGACTAGCTCCATGCATGCAGATCCATGGGAGTATCCCCCTCGATAGAATTTCGCTAAACTGCAATCTTCTTGCACTGCCTTTGTGGGAGAGGAAACGCTGTGTGGAGGTTTGTGGGAGGGTGTGTGGGTGTCTGTTGGGGTTGGTGTTGTGCATGTGTGTGGTCAATTAGGGTCTATCTGGATCTACAATCGTTGAGTGTGAGCTTCGCTGGTCTGTGGTCATTAATATGAAGAGTGAAGCTATCCTAACAGCACACCATACATCCGCACTCCATTATCCATGCAATTGGGCGTGCTCTTATCGAATCCACTCATCCGGTATGTGCGTTTAAGTGGATTACGTTGCACTTCATAGATTTCGTTGCCCTACCATCATTCAGATCATTAGCCCTAATTAGGTGGACTGACAAAATCCACTACCCGCCTGCATAGAGTAGCCAACTATGGATCCCCCTCTGCAGACATTTCTAGGGCTCCTGGTGCCCGCATCCCTGATAACTTTGCATTTGCCATTTGAGGTGCTGTAAACGCTGTCGCAGGGGTCCCAATTCAGGCAAGTAAAGATAAAGTGGTGTTGGTCACCAGCCATTCTGTACAACATAGCCACAGGGACGAAGGTGCCGGGGAACCCCACGTCTGCGCCCCGTCAAGGCCATCTATATCCAAACGAAATTGTAAGATCATCCGTACTTGGGCGAATGGGAGGCAGAACTATCATGAAGGCGTGCGACGAAACATGAGCAAGGCGAGGAACCTGGTTTTTTGTGTATCAATATAGAAACACCCGTGGGCCAGCTCCAGTGGGCGAAATTATGGATAGCACCCAGATCATGTCATACACGCGATGCTAGTGAGCAGCACGACTCTTGGACGGCCTGGAGGTGAATGGATGCATGCAGTGGGCATCAACTGTGCTAGTAGCACCGCTACCTTTCCCTTCGTTGTAGGCTGCCGGCGGGGGCCGGTCCGTCCCGGCCGCGCCATTCGCCGCCACGACGTCTTGTCCCGGACGTACTCATAGCTTTCACTCACGAACGTCAACTTATCCACATTGTAGGTCGATAACCTTCCGCTGCAAATCTATTTTGATAGTTGCCCGCAGTGGATGTGCTCTATTACAGGCATTACGGCTATTTCTTAATCTGGTGAGTACTAGGGTATGCAGTGTTCTGTTGTGTGGGATTGGTGACCGGATGGTCGTCGCAGATAGACCGCGGTGGGTAGTGCCCCAGCCTCCGCCATGCGGACAGCAATTACCAATGCGCTCGACATCCTTGCAGAACAGAGGAGGCAACGGGTTACCAAAACATAGAAGGCAGGTGCCAAAGTCTAACATCCCAGCCCTTGAACAGCGGTCCCGACAAGTGTCGAGGCGGCCTTCAGCTCGCGGGTCGATGCCTCCTTCGATCGAAAACTACGGCAAATTTAAATTGGACTACAGGTTTGCATCTAAAATTTGCAATCATGTTTCGTCCACAGGTGGTTCAGACAATTTGACACCTTTTGCTGCAAAGCTTGCGCTAGAAAATCAACTGTCCATGCGTGGTTGTTTGACAGTCCAACCCATATCAAATCATTCATGTTATGCTGACATTTGGATTTTTTTGCTTGATGGGGCCAGGGATGAGGTTCTCGATGAGTTATGTTTACATGAAGCCTTGGGGAGGGAAACCCGCAATGGGAGCAGAGCATACACAATTCCACAGAATCTTCAATACAAATTGGCGTGCAGCAAGAACTACAGGGACGGACAGCAGGCTCATCAGCACTCTGAGACACTTCAAATGGCAGGACAGGAGTCCCCAGCTGTCCTGGATGCACAATTTGCTGTTGATCATGTGGCTGTGCGTAAAACTGCTGTAAGGCATAATCGTTTGCCAAGTCAGTGGGCCGCCTCTAAGAACCCAGGGTCAGATCGAGAATCAGGCGCGGAGCGGATGCTGTCTTATTCTTCTGTCGAAACTGTTGCACGCCCTGCTCCACGCCAAGATGAGGGGAATAATTTGATCATTGGCGGCAAACGGAGCACAGGGGTGCATCGATCTTGCAGGAGAGTGAACTCTCAAGGCAGCAAGGATAGGTGCAACTCCTCTATTGCGAACAATCGACATAGGCGGCAATCACGACTCCGAACAGATTCTCTGGATGTGGCAATGGCTGCTGCTGTAGCAGGGGTGTGTTTCTTTCCTCAGGCTTTACACTATTCGCCAAGTAGTGCATGTGAGCAGAGATACTTTGTCTTTAGTCAGAGTTATGCGGGATCCCACCACATGCATGTGCAAGTAGCCTGTCTTGAGGATCCTAAAGAGCTCTATTATTTGCCTATGAGCTGTTTCCATCGGGCCAAATTCCTTGACTTATGGACACCCATCATCAGTCCACTCGGTGCTCGTCCAAAATCTGTAAGTTTCTGATGGTTGCTGCAAAATGCCCATGAGTGCCCATAAGTGATATGATGGAAAATCTGGTATGATTGGTACATACTCTTATCAAGATCAAGTGATTGCAGCATATTCTAAGAGCACTGTGTGTGGCAGCTCGAGGTAGAGAAGCAAAGATTGACACCAAAATGGAGGGGAAAGGAGGGGGGGGGGTGGGGCTGTGGTTGTCCTCTGCAAACATCATCTATATCGAAGTCCAACGCTGTGGTTGATGTGCATGTTTTCTGCTCTGAACTGGATTGTGTGCAGCGGATGATTGCAAACTTCAGGCTGATGCAAGTTTGACTGATAGAGAGGACCAACAAGCCTGGACTGTATCAAGCTGATGCTAGGTCCTGGCCTGTTTAGGTGGAATTGGGCGCTGTTGAAGTTGCCGCTCGAATTGGGACGGGTGGTGCAAAGGGCAAATCTTCAACAGTGATGTCAACAGGGCCAAGACCCTGTGATGATGAAGGGCATATGTTGTTGCGCCGCCCCAGGGTGGCCAAAACTGCCCTTTGGATGAATGATCAGCTGGAACAACAACAGGGTTCAGAGAATCTTTCCAGGTACATGTCCCTCTGAAACCCAGGATGGGAGGGAAGGAAGCCAAGAGAAGTATCAATACAGATGACTGCTCCCTTGCGGGCTCCCCCCCCCCCTACACACACTCATTCTCTCTCTCTCTCTCTCTCTCTCTCTCTCTCTCTCTCTCTCTCTCTCTCTCTCTCTCTCTCTCTCTCTCTCTCTCTCCTCTCGCTCTCTCTCTCTCACACACACACACACACACACACACACACACACACACTCACACACACACACACACACACACTCTCTCTCTCTCTCTCTCTCTCTCTCTCTCTCTCTCTCTCTCTCTCTCTCTCTCTCTCTCTCTCTCTCTCTCTCTCTCTCTCTCTCTGGTGACAAGGGTGGCTAAACGTTGTGACGACGTTTTTGCCTGAAAGAGGGCACTCATGCCCCATTTATGCAAGTCAAAGGCAGGGAGGCCGGAAGAGGCTGCTAAGGTTGTAGTGAAAGGTTGAAACATCTATAGGAATTGTGATTTATGCGTGTCTTCAACGAATGGAGCTGAAGGAATAGCCAAACTGATGGGTGAATCGGTCTGAAAAATATACCCATACCCATACCGGCAGTTATTATTGACCCTTATTTAAATATTGACCATATGAGAAAGTTAAGGTAATAGTCTTAAGTAAAAAGTAGTCCGAGTATTAACGGCGATAGTTATTGACCATGTAAAAAGTCTATTCTGAAATCCCCCAACCCACCCCCTTTTCCCCCTTTTTTGTGGTATGCTTCTCTCTCTCTCTCTCTCTCTCTCTCTCTCTCTCTCTCTCTCTCTCTCTCTCTCTCTCTCTCTCTCTCTCTCTCTCTCTCTCTCTCTCGAATCTAGGTCAGAAGCTGGCAGAGCAGTCTCCATGCCTCTATACAGAGTATAGACCTCACATAAAAGGTTTAGCTTCTAAAACCCTGTACCTATATCGGATGATGATCTATGTACCAATCCACTACATTGTTTGTACTGAATCTGTTAGTGTTTCAGCTCTAATCATGGAAAACTCAGATCAAGTGGACCCAAATTGCATCAGAGAATATTTCTAACCATCTAGTGACAGTTTTTGAGAAAATCCGCAATCCTCAGGGATACAAATGCCGCCCTCTGTACATCTAAATAATAAGGGGAGTAATTTCTGACCATGTCATTTGGCTGATTCGTGTTTGTTTCTAATGCTGGACACCCAATCATTTTTTGGTCAATAATACCCACCGGTATGGTACATGTATACATGTGTATGTATGTATGTGTGTATGTATGTTTGTATGTATGTATGTATGTATGTATGTATGTATGTATGTATGTATGTATGTATGTATGTATGTATGTATGTATGTATGTATGTGAGAGCTTAGAGAACTTTAAGTGGACTAGCACATTGTGCTGAGGCCTTAAAGTGTTTGGTGAGTTTGGTAGGGGGGGTGTGGTGTCTCGAGGAACTTTGTACTCGTGTTTCTGCAAGTTTAGCAGCAGGTGTGCTGTGGCCTGTACTCTGCCCTTTGTTATTTTGCAGTTTATATCTAGGAACCCATGCTCGTCCCTGATAGATCAGATTGGATGGACTTCCACATGGACTATGCAATAGAGAAGGGCCCCTGTCCTTTGTATCTCATAAGGTTGCTACGACCCATGCATTCAACACCTATTTTATGTGCTGTGGCTTTATTGTAGGGAGGTTGCTAAATAGTCTAATTTCTTGCCCCTGCGAGGTGAAGTCATCCATTGCTCAGTCGTTGGTTTCATATTTTTGTTGGGAACTCCATGTTGCAGGACTGATGAATTGAAGACAGCTCTTCTTCTGAGACGGGAGCGGGCCATTGAAGTCGCTGAACAGGCTTTGAAGGTCAATCTTTGTATATGTCTGGTCTCTCAACTGCTGCGCGTTCGTTGCTATTCCTCTGTGTTGCCAATGCCGGCATTGTTATGTCTTGATGCGTCTACCAATGTATCCATTGTAATTGATGTATGATGGTGGCCATCCAGGTCTGACTCCTTTGGTGTTGTCTATTAAGCCATTCGGTCCATCTCATTTGCTTGCAGTAGCCCCACTGTGTAATTGATTTGTGATGTATTGACAACCTCGACTCCTCTGGCTTAAAATCCGGTGTATAATCATGCTAATGAGGGAAGTGACATAGCAGAGAGAAACAGCAGGGTTCTAACCATGCACCAGCATACCATAAATACAGCACAGTCATGACTGTGTACTTGTATATGCAGGTGCGTGTATAGAATACATGTTTGGAAGTATGCATACATTTACATGTGTACTCATGTACTGGCATGTACTCATGTACATTTGTACCTGCAGCCCCACGCGCGCGCGCGCACACACACACACACACACACACACACACACACACACACACACACGCATGCACGCACGCACGCACGCACACACACACACACACACATGCACGCACGCACGCACACACACACAGGGCGAGGGGGAAGGGTAGATCGGAGGGTTGGGAGAGTATGTATGCCCACAAAAAAGCCCGCTGTTCTGGTTTTTTTTTTTTTTTTTTTTTTTTTTGGGGGGGGGGGGGGGGGGGGATGGGCGAGGGGGAGTTGAGTAAGTGATATCAGTGGGATGCTGAATTGGGCGAGCCGGGGTTGCAGGGTGAAACTGGTTCTTCCCCAACCCTCTCGCAGTTGGCAGCTAGGCTGGGGATGGAAGTCTCTGACCTCAAAGGCTTGATGACGGATATTGAAGCAGCAAAGGAAAATCTTTGGAATGCACATAAAAAGATGGTTTATAAGCTTGCCCAGCAATACGGGCAGATGGGGAGAGTCCCAATGGGCGACCTCATTGCAGTAAGTTCAGAAAATTGATTTCTGCTGCAGATGAAATTCTAATTAAGCATTCCAGGGATCCATTATTTTTTGAAGTTGATGGCTCCTGCTTGTTTTGGAATACAACCGGACATGGAATGTTTTGTAAAGTAGACTTGGCGGGTGGACACTTTCATTATTTGCAGGAATTCAATATGTGCACTGTTCTTGTTGCTTGATTCTCCAGGTTCGGTTCCCCATCTTCTGGTGAAGTGCACGCAAGCAAATGCAAAGGATTCTGATGAGAAGCAGGCATGGAACAATTGCCAGTGCTATCATGCTTCTGCCTTTCCTTATGTGTGTGTCGTTGCCTGAAATGTGTCATCCCTGCACCTTTGGCATCATATTTCTTAAAGGAGGAATATCTTGGGCAGAGACAACTTTTGGCAGATGTTTGCTGGGATAGCGAGTTTGTGAGTTCTAAACAGAAGACGCCTGAAGCTTTCCAAGTGTGAGATTGGCTTGTGTTGGCTAGGTGGGGACGCTCGCGGTAGCTGATGCAGCCTTAGCATTTGACGAAAGGCGCGGCGCAAAGCTGAGCACTTACGCCTATACACGGATCCGATTTAATATGTGGAAGGCTCTGCAAGAAGAGACTCGCACTGTGCAATACACAAACTACCATGTCACACGCATCAGACAGCTTGAACAAGCATTGAAGAAGTATGATAGGTGTGGTAGAGCTTTGCGACCTTTTGTCTGAACTTTTCTGCCCCTTCTCTGTTGATGCCTTTCAAGGCTGTTCGAAGTGTTACTCCATCGTTCCTTGCATAATACGTGACTTGTGATGAACACATTCTGTGGTTAGATACAGAAATGCCTTACCCAGGAATTGCCCTGTTTTATGACAAGTCCCAGAAGAAAAACGAAAACATTGTTGGTGCTGAGTGGCACCAGGGGCTTGCTGGTGGCCGGCCAGATTCTGTTAAAAACGTTTTATTCATAAGGCTCCAACTTGTCCAGTCAGGACTTCTTTGCTTGGGGTCTCCACATTGCATTCTGACAAACGATCATGGTGCTCACCCAGAGTGTGTTGGGTTGCAGCAAGTGCAGTGTATTGGATCTTGCTGAAGCTCTGGGGTGGACCGTGGAGGCTGTGAAGAATCACTTGGCTTATAAGACCAGGGAGATATCTTATGAAGTGGCAGACACCTGCGGAGAAGCTCAGGTTACGTTGGGACATGGCCATGCAATTATTGTAACAATGAGACATGTTGCACACATGTAAACATGATCAACAATACATGCTGAACAGTGTTCACGGTGTCCCAAGTTTCTCTCTGATAAAGCAGTATTTATGCTTTGATCAAGCTGGTCGACGGTTCACATCTTGTCCAGTTGTTTGCAATTGCGGAAAGGGTTTTGGAACATGTGCTCAAGTCACCTGAGATACTTGAAAGGCCCTAAGAGAGCTAAATTCTATATTACTTGCAAGAGCGTCTGAGGGTCTGCAATACTTCAGCCACACCAGCTTGGAGGCATATTCTTGGTCTTTAAATTTACTCCACTTGCATTCTGATCAATTGACATAGGTTGCCAACCCAGAGATGGGGACCTGAATCACATCCTGTTGGCCTGATGTTGAAGCTCTTGGACATGTAGGAGACTGCAAAGATGGCCAAATCGTTGGCTCACGAAAGTGATGTACATGAGGTTTGTAGTCAACACATTTTACGGAAAGAGATTGAGGCTGCTTTGGCAAAGTTGCCGGAGAAAGAACGCATTGTAATAGAGCGTGTGTATGGACTGCAATGTGATCCACTGTCACAGAAGGAGGTATGCGGCACCGCTCGGTCCTGTCTTTAATCTATTCACCAGTGCTTATGAACCGTGCAGTGAGAGGAAGGTCTGCTGTGCAGCCTGACTAAATGCCATGGACACGACAGCAGGATTCATTTCGTTTCTGTCTCCCTGAGTAAACAATGCAGTTGCATGTGCAGGACAAGTGAAGGGGGCAGCTCAGATAGTATCCTGATGCCTTGCATGCTGTTTGCAGGTTGGAGTGCAAATGAAGTTATCCCATCAACGCATTAGCCAGTTACGTCTGTCTGGGATGCGGACTATGCAACGCGAATTGGGGGACCTGTTCCCATCTCTGGTAGCTACAGGATAGAATTATTCTTTTAAATGAAGCTCAAGTTTTGGTACACAGGCCAGTGCTTGCATGTGCCCTTCGCGATTTCTTTTGAAGTGGAGCTGAGCAACCCCAGACTTGGTTATTCGTGTACAACTTCAAATAGGTGAGAAGGTGTAGCATAGTATTGAGGGCCCTGGCCGATCAGAGGGTTTTTGCAGTAGCATTATGTTTTTTATAATAGTTTTGTAGACGATCAATGTGTTGTGTGAGGCATGAATTCTGTGCAGGGCCGCCAACTAACTGGAGGAGCAGTAGGA
>KV908469.1:62760-75260 GCA_002005505.1 Botryococcus braunii | reverse complement strand
TGTCACGGCTGTTGGTCGGTCATCCCGACTGTTACACCGGGCCGCACCCAGATTTGCAAAAATCGCTGGGACCAATGTCATATGCTTTGAAATATGGTTCTTTTCTTAGATCATGCTCAGGTGGGGTTTAGTTTTTTGGGGGGGCAGATGCAAGAGTGAACGTTTACAGCGACCCCCACCCCTTGACGTGAAACATTGTCCTTGCCAACGGTTACGCTGTCTGCTCCTGCAGAAACACCTAACTATCCTTTTTGTTTTGTGTTGAAGGGAGTGTTGTTCGAGCCATTGCGAACAAAGTTGCGAGGCAACAGGACGGGACCGCGTAGGTTGCCCCCAGGGCAGGGCACAACATAATTTTCCGGATGGAGCATTAGCTCCCCAAGAGCTTTAACCTTACCTTGAACAAAGGTGATAGCCTAGACATTTGTGGGACTTGCCGCCCATGCTGGGCAGTGCGTATTCTAAAGTAACATCTTTACTCTTCTTTCATATACTCCTGTGACAGTGGTTTTGGTGTGTCGAGATAACCTTTTGACTACCTTTCTAGGATAATTCTCTGTGTCCTATGTGATGTGCAAGAAAATTTGAGTGCAGGCCTTCTGAACAATCAGTTGAAGCAGTGGAATATACTTTCCTGTGCAGGAATAGAGAATGGCTCTCACATTCACAAGGTGCCTCGAGCTGCTCGTTGTTGGCATTTTCTATGCCGGGCTCTGCTATATGATTTTTGGTGGCGTGGGTAAGTTTTCAGCCATATGGAATGCTGACATCTAAATATAATGTCACGTATTGCATTTTGTATCTATGTTCCATGCATGAACCTCTTTGGGTAGTGGCTTGAGGTTTATCGGGTGTTGACCGTCAAGGATGTAGGAAGGGGATGCTTTTGCACCAGGGACCTTGCTGATGCAATACGCTGTCTTGATAATTAACAGCATCATTTTTTGGTGTAGCTCGACACATCAACAACGTACCCCTAATACAGAGCTTAAAGAAGCCGGTCAAGCTCGTTATGATTACTGCACTTCATGACAAGCCATGCAAATATCCGAATGGGGACTACTTGAACCTGATTTCTGTCCTGAACAAGCAGGTGGATATCTCTGGAACACCTCCTGTGCATGGATTTTCCTCAAGGGTTTTGCTTTAAGATGTCTCTGGCTGATTCTGGGGGATGTATTTATATTTTTAGGTCCAGGTCCATGGATGGTAACGAAGTGTTCTCCTTGAAAAAGTCGGGTAGTAGGTGTTCGAGGTACCAGGTGTGTATGCATACATTGTAATGTCTCTGACAGTATTAAATTACTGAGACCAGTTGCATGTTTATGGGGTGGGCAAACATGAACTCGCATCAGAATTCTGCTGCAACATTGGTTCTCATCAACTTCAAAATTGAGTTTTCCTGGGCTCTCAAGTTGTGGCTGTAGACATGACGTTGTAGCAAAATGGAATTCGCCTAAGTTTTGAGCAACTTCACTTCAATTACCATGGATATATGCAACTTCGTAATTGAACCTGAATGATATTCCGCAGGACTATGCAAGGTTGCATGATTATCCCATAGTGGTGGCCACACGCTTGGCAGACCCCACCCTCCACAATATGTGGAACAAGATTGGAACCATCCTCAAAGTCATGGATGACTACCCTGACATGGACTGGTACCTTTGGATTGATTCCGATGCGATGATTATTGATGTCAACTTCCTGCTGCCATTTCAACGCTTTGGAGGAAAGGACCTGATTATTTGGGGAAATGAGACTCGCCTTGCTTTAGGGGATGGCCGACGAGGTGATTCCTATCTTCATGCATTCTGTGATGGTATTAGGAGCACTCTGCGCTGTCTTGTTTCAGTTCCCCTCGGTTCCCAGGGCATGAGTTGGCATGAAGGCCTTGGTAGGCCTAATTCGTGCTGCGCCATTGTTATGTCTGTCTAGGGCAGGATATTTATGTTGGCTGAATGCATTCATGCTTGGGTTTTGGTTGGCAATGTGATCGCCTTACACAAAATGGACTTTGCCTCAAAACACAGTAGATGCAGACTTTGGAAGATGTGTTTACAGGGGTTAGCCTCAAAACAGGTGGAAAGCATTGATATGAACGACAAGATGGCTCTGTTAGGGGAACAAGGCCTTCGTGGAACTCTGATCAAATGGTGGGATTCGTCTTACGACCGTAAAGAATGGATAAATTTCAGGAGTAGCTGGCTGACTGACACTTCCTAGTCATCAGGAAGGGTGATTTGTGAGATGTTAACTCTCGCTTGTGTCAGAAGGGTCACATGTCTGGTTTTCATGAAACTTCACAACATACCTAATGACATTTGAGTTCATTCAGGTATTAATTCTGGAGTCATGCTCTTTCGCAATGTGCCGTGGAGTAGGGAGATTCTGGAGGAAGTTGCAGAGCTCGGTCGTATTTCAGAACCTGGACTGGAATCGGTAAGAATTTCCTTGCCAGATTTCACGTGCCAGAAACAGAAACATGTTATTGAGAACCCCTGCAAAGTGCCTTGTAGATTAGACAAGTATTATAAAACTAATATTAGAAGGTCCATGATTTATGTGCAACGTTTCCTTCTTACCAGTGCTTGGAAGGATGAGTTCACTTGGAGTATGTTAGACGCGAAAGCTGGTCATATGCCCGCAGGTGATGAAAATCACCATAACGGCTGCTCAGAAGGGTGCAGCAGAGATAACTTTTGCTTTCAAGCTTTTGCATTGTGGGCCACTGCTCAATCAGTATTCTGTGTGGAGAGTTTGGCAGTTGGTTTGTTTAAGGGTTGCTTGTCACATTCTTTCTCAGGTCCTCATGGAGGAGTTGACTTCGCCGGAGTACACATATGACTCCGGATTGCGGGATCAAAACGCTCTTAGTTACCTTCTGAAACGCGATTGGAAAAAGCATATGCCACACGTGGAGCTGGTTAACAGGCAGTATTGCCTTAATTGTTACTGGCGGGATTTGCTGGAGCTCGGCACTCTGACTTCAGATGACACAAGGGTGAGTTATAACCAGCCAGAAAGCTTCACTATTAGCCCACCACGTTCAAGCACTAAAAACTCTTCCAGACCTATCAAGAGTTCACATGATTAGCTACAAAGAAAGGGGGGGGGGGGGGAGGCCAGGAGCAAGCTCACCAAGGGGGAAAATGCATGAGTAACTTCAGAGGAGTCTTGATGATTCTGGTAACATTCACACAGTTGTCTTTGAATGGAAGAATGTACCAGAGTGGACAGACCCCTTCATGACTGCCAATTCAAGGTCCATGGTACAGAGTTTTCGCTTAACCCCGTAGGTTGGTGACGGGATCACAGGTGCACTTCATAAATCACTTCTCAGGCTGCCAGCTCTGCACACAGCAGAATAAAAATGATGATTACAAGGAGTGTGAGAATGAAATGATTAAATCATACGAATATGCAAACACGGCTATGACAAGGCTGCTAGCTAAGAAGCCTCCTCGCAATATTACTTTTCACCTGCCAGTTGCCGAGTGCCATTACTGCCAGGTATGTCCTCACGATCCTTAACTTTGCCTGTTTGCCAGACTTCAGTAACTAGAGTTGGAAGTCTTGTCCCTGCCCTACTTGTTAGCCTTTTGTTGCCCTTGGAGGGAGATTAGCATCGTGGCAGTACAACTATCATCCTGCACTTTGGTGAGCAATGTATAGAAGCGCGGGTTACAGATAGAAGATGATACTGGCAAGCCATATTTAGCATGTTCTGCATAAATGGGAGGGCTGCATTGTTTTCTGGCTGCCGTAATGTGTGCATGTACGCAGCATATCTAATAAAATAGTCGATAGAGTGCCTTACGGTTTACTATTCCTACTACTACTGATGCATGTACTGACAAAGAGAGTCTAGCTCACTCACTCCCCGCCCCCTTCCTTTGTGTTTTGCTGCAGAAACATTCAAGCGCAAAGGAGTGTGTGGACGCAATTGCTGCTGTAGAAGCTTGGGAAGAACAGGAGGCAACAGTCGCACAGGAGCATTATAAGAAGCACTCGTCCAATGCCCAACACAAATCTCGTAGCCTAATTGCTGAGGATAGCGAGGAAGTTGGTATGAGAGCGTACACCAGCCTGGTAGCACCATGGGAGCGAAAAGCCCAGTTGACAGGCATTGGAGCGCTCCCTGGCTTCTGAACTTGCGATTGTCAGAAGTGAGCCTGTAATGTAAGTGCTTGGCCCCCCGGGGGGGGGGGGGGATCCCAATGCGTTTGTGTCCCCAACGTGAAGGTAGATGTGGCTACGACCATATCCAGTTCAAATTAAGAACTGTCCTGGGGGAGAATGTTTCAATGGACCCTTCCCTGAGCGTCCATGGGGATGTGGCTGTCAGGAGAAAGGAAGGGTGGTGGAATAAGCTTGTCAGTGGGCGTCCGCGCTCGTGAGTGGTTAAACGGTTTTACTGCGTGATAAGATGCTGTAGACTAGCTGCACTATACAGCAATGCATATAGTCCCCCAAAGAGGACTCAAAAACCCATAATATCGGGATTTAAGACCCACTCATGCATTCCTAAGCGGCCATGGCCACCTCAGGAGGAGCGGTTGCTGTCACCTTCATGGATGTCAAGGGGGCAACACTAGAGGTGTTTTGAAGATGAGAAGCACATGCGAAGTGTGGTAACGGGCAAAATCTCTCCAGTATCCATGCTGGTCTGGAACAGTGACTGCTGGTCAATGAAAGAGCCTGCGTACGAACTTCGGTGGTGGTTGCTTGCTTTTTTCAGGAAGCTGTACTCGTGGTTATTCCTGCATTGTTTCAGAAGCAGGAGATTTTGTTGAAATGTTCTAAGTTTTTGGGACATGTGTGTCAGTCATTTGGTCGTAATTCATTTGTCTGGGGGTTCGGCTTTAGAGGTGCAGAACTGATTGCTTCCAAGAGGGGTAGTCGTAAGTCAGCATATTGCGTGACAAGTCCACTTAACAGCTTGAGCACTTCAGTCTATTTACGTATCTTCACTGTAACTTTTAGCTGTTTTACGAGCAGGTTCCCAAATATACCGCGAAGGCCATTGCGCCATAAACCTTCAGTACTTTGTATGCATGGTCTCCAATGCATGCCCAAGAAGGTATAGAAGATCTGCTCTGCTTGAGGTTCGACCTACAGGTTCGTTTAACACCCGTCTGTGTTTTGGATATGGGGAACAGGGCATTCGTGGGGATATGCTGCCTAAATGTCTGCCGTCTCAATGTGTTCATCCCCCCCACATGCATTCTGTTGGAACGCCTGGTCTTCCAACTGGACAAAATATGTTTTGTGGCGGATCTCAGAATTGCAGAAAAGCACTCATAGCTGATATTGAAGAGTATCCCTTGTCTGCTGCAACTACTCTGCTGTTGCCCTCCACCTGCGGGTAAAAAATGTTAGGAATTTCTTTTGGAATCTCCAAATTTCGCTGGTCAGCAAGGTCTGGGTTGTTTCTTCTTTCCTATATTCCTGTTCTTTGCCACTCGACTTAGATGGAAGTCCGGAAAACAGTTTGTGCCGTATCCAGGTATGCAATATATGCCAATTACAAGGCTGCACCACCCTCTCCTCAGCTCTGAGACATTTACTGCACCTGGCCTACCCACCCGCTATCGGGGAGGGTCCGTAATGGTTGCAGCCGTTCTAGATCTATGTCCAAAAGGACTCGCACGGTTGCCTACATAAGGTCCTCTGCAGACTAAACAATGATGTGATATGATGCAGCCGCTAGAGCACCCATGTGCTCTGCAGCTCCTGTACTTCCTCAAATGATGTCAGCTGTTGTCCCATTACATTCCCCCCAAATTCAGTTTCTCTTCCCCCTCACTAAAATCACCACTGCATTGGTGGCTGTTCCATATGCCTTCTTCAACTCCATATCCACATTAGATTGATTCAAGGCGGGTTTTTGTTGTGACTTTTGCACGCGAAGTCTCTTGGCCATATGTGCTTTGAGGAATATATTATGAGGAGTATCTACCTGTGATGGCATTGAGGTCCCTGCAGTTTACAAGCTTCGCCATCTCTAAACTTCTACTGGCGGGAGGTATTATTTTGCAAAATTTGGGGTTTAGGGAGCACGAGTCAGCTCAAATTTATAGCCTGCTACAAATTCCTGTAGGTGCTACAAATAGCTATGTGTGCTGCAACCGACACACCCGCCAAAAATGAAGTGTATGCAGCCAGGTGGCAGCCCACATGCTGAACAGCAGCACCAATGTTGAATCTCATGCGACAAAACTTGGCAATCCCTCCATGTCGTCATGTGCAGTGCTGGTCTGGTTAGAAGACGTTGAGCAGCTTGAACAAGCCCCCCCCCCCCCTCCCCCTTGGGCGTTAATGCTCCAAAAGGCCTTATGAACATGTGGCAGTTTGTGCCTTGGCAGCACGCCTGGCCACTTCTGGCAGAAAATGAAAAGATGCCGGCAGTCAACGGCTTCAAGCCAGCACAGTAGTAAGCTTTCATTGTCCTCCACGCATGACCTTTAACCACAAGTCTAATGGTTGGTACCGCAAGCTGTCCTTAACCTGAATTGAGAGTTAACAGGTGTATCTTGCGTACATTTACCCTTGAGACCTTAATGCCGCACGGCTTGCAATAATTGTTGGCCCTGCCAAAGAGCTTGCCGACTGACCCTTGATTGAACCTATCAAGAGAACAGCAAGCATAGTCAGGAGCATTGCTGCATGATCTCATGACCCCAGCTGGTTCTGCTCCTATCATAAGTGCAAGTTAATTGCACTCCAGGTGCAAGGGCCTACACTCCACATCTTAAACAAATGGAGGACCCTAGCAAGATTGAAAAGAGTTGTTTAATGCCCTCTTGATTCAAAAAGATAATATGATTTCACTGTTATTCATTTTCTGTCCAGTGCTGCCCAAACAATCCTTGTCCCAAGCGCTGAGGCATTTCCTGATGTGACCATGGAAATTGTTTCTGTAGCAACGCAAATTGAGGAAGGTGTAGCAACGCAAGTCCTCCTGCCCCATGTGAAACAAAGGGACTTTCCCAAACAGCAAGCCCAACTGCGTTGGCAGCCTGCTCAATCTCTGCTATAAACAGTGCACACAACTGAACGTTTCCTGAAATAGATTAGACACGTAAAATGAATCTGATTATGTGCACCTACTGTACAGGGTCAATTGGTATGTAAAGTTCTACTAGTTGACGTCTACAAAGCCACGAGAGATTGAAGAAATTGTGCAGTTCCAACCTGCCCATTATGTGGACGAGCAGGCCGTGGGACTCAAAACAATGCCTAGCATTGCCTTATGCCAATGTAATTGCCTTGAAATGTTGCTTAGGATCACGAAGTCCAGCTTATCCGAGATAACGGCAAGGCCACGTCGACGCAGGTTACAGGCCAATCGCATTCCATGATAGAATTTCTATCCCGACAACAATTGCCGATCCTAACGAGATAGACCTTACGAAGCAAAGCGCAGGCTGACGGTATTTCCAATGGCAAGCACGCTGTGTTATTCCTCTACCTCAGGCGTTCAAACAAGGGGTGTTTCCAACAGAGCAGAAAGTCGTGCGCAACGCTTTACACCCTTCACAGGGTCTCCGCTGATCTTCTCGCAGGTTTGCTGTGCCTTGCAGAAGACCATGACTGGCTATTCTACTATCTATAAAAATGTAACGCTTGTTTAAGCCTTTTTGTATCCGAATGCAGGCGAGATCGGTGTTCAGAGGGAAACCGCTAGTCAAGAAGGTCGCTGCGCCTGCAAAGAATCACACAGGAGTCAAAGTAGTATCTCCCGTCGCGCAACAGGTCCAGGTATAGCATCAAGCGTGACATTATGCCGCGCGGATACCATACTAAGGCTGGAATCTTGGAATTTCACTGGATGCTTGGTTGCACAGGTTGAGGTGGACAAGCCTCTTGGTCTACAATTGGGTCCATCGACATCCTCAGGGGGTGGCCTCGTTGTTAAGGTACAGTGAAATTGATCAGGTTAGAACTTAACACTGTGCCCCCCCCCCCCCCCCCCCAGGGGGGGTGGGGGGGGGACATAGGTGAATTGTATGGGTTCTCTCTACAGAAGAGAAAGGGACGCTCATTAGGTCCCGATCATTAAGTGAAGATCTTGTGTGTAAGATTTGCTGTTTTCATACAAAGAGAGGAAAGCGTTAATGGATTCCAGCATATCAATGATTTTGAATTGCCTGTGTGGGTCCAGTCTTCAAAAGGGAATTCTGCAAAGGCTGGGATTAAAGAAGGGGACACTGTTATTTACACTTCATCGTTTTTCGGGGATGAGCTGTGGCCGTCAGATGATCTGCAATTCACACGTTCAGCTTTGGCGGCTGCTCCTTCTCCAGTGGTCATCACATTTGTAAGTGACACTTTTGAATGACTACATATTATGTCGCGAACTTGCATGCACTTTTACTGGATAATAGAACCCTATGGCTGACACAGCCTTGTATCGTCTTTGGCTGGAAGTATGGGTAACTTGTTTCTCATTCGGGATACATGTGAACATAGTTTTGATGGGTTTTGATCCGATTTGTATGAGAGAGGTTATCGTGCTGGCCGTACCAATATGGGGAAGGACACAAGTCTATAAGGGCAGCCATCGATGTGCAGGTCAGAGGCGAAAACACTAGTGTCAATGTAAAGAGGTTGCCCAAGAAGCCTGCACCCAAGCGCTTCGGTCGCAAGCTCACAGCTGCACAGCAACAATTGGCGACCCACATCTGTGTGGACTGTGGTTACATTTATTGTGACCCGTACGCCCCTCCAAAAAATTTATTTCAGGCTCATGAAATCGAGGTTTACAACATTGATCCCCGTTTGGATGTTGAGGTAGGAATGAGTATGGGTAGGGGTGTGTGTTGGTGTGTGTGTGTGTGTGTGTGTGTGTGTGTGTGTGTGTGTGTGTGTGTGTGTGTGTGTGTGTGTGTGTGTGTGTGTGTGCGTGTGCGTGTGCGCGTGGGCAAAGTGGGGGGGGGGGGGAGGGGGGAGACGAGGAGGGGGGGGAGAGGAAGAGAGATGGAGAGACAGAGAGCGCGTGCCCACACACATGTGCGGGCGCGCAGGCCAGCATGAGGAACTGCGGCTTCCATGGTCAAACGCTTGTACATGTATAACGGTGGTTTTGTTTGCTACATGACAGTTGTTTGTAGGATTCTACAAGAGCAACAATGAATTGCATGTTGAGGTCATCCTGGTTTGTTGGTGTGTGACTGCAGCAAGCCATTCCAGGAGCTTGGAAATGAGTACCGCTGTCCACAGTGTCGCGCCCCAAAGAAAAGGTTTGTGACATACGACGCTGCAACCGGGAAGGTATGCCCGTTTGTCTTTGTCAGCATGGAGTGAGAACAGGAAGCCTCTAAGAAGTAAGGATTAAGTCTAAGGTTTGGGTTCGTTTGAGTTCTGTGGGTTCTGTGTTCCTGGAAGAGTCCTTTAACAAATTGTGAGGTCAGACCCAGGAGAGGGTGTGCAAATCAAGGCTTCGAAGGTGGAGGACTGCCGCTGGCTCTTGTGTGGACTTCTTGGCAAAGCCATGCATGTTTACTTGTCTTGTATCACTGCATGATATGCTCACCCTCCTAACTTTCAGGCTTTTATTGCACAGATGAAAGGGGCTGCACCAGAGCAATTGGCAACTATCGCAACTGTAGTCGGTGGCCTTGTTGGAGTGGGCATCCTGGGATACTTGGGACTTACTCTGTAAGACTCTTCATAAGCCTGAGAAGACTGCGGCCTTTGTGGAGTGGGCGTTCTGGGATGCTTGCGACTTAATCTGTAAGACTTTTCATAAGCCTGAGAAGACTATGTATGGAACGCCATCTGAAGTCTACAGGAAGGCATAGAGACTGTAAGCTTGGGCATTACGCTAGCAGAGGGAGTGTATAGCATTTATACTAAGCTTCCACTGACAATCAAGTCTTCTAGTGAAGACCCCACAGCGGAACATGTCCATTGCATGAGTGCATGCCGAACCGAGCATCTTGCTGGTCAAGATGCAATTGCGGCGTGGGTTGGGTGTAATGGAGCAACTTACATTTCCCGCCATCATATAAAATTCTTCTTTATTGGCATGCCAAAACATGTTCTGGGTTGGTTTGATTCATCAGAACTGTCTTATGTGTTTCACATTTTTGTTCGCAGACCTTTCTCCAATTGCAGCTGAGGTTGATTAACTTTTTTCTTAACAACATGATGCCTTATACAATGGCATGAGAATCCCACGATCTATGCACATGGTGGCCGGGGCTTGTGACATGCGTTCCTCTTCCCCACCTAGAGTCAGGGAAGAGTCAATGGCAGACAGCTTGGTTCCTCCAGAAATATGCATCTCACATGAGACGCCATCTTGTAGAGTATCTTTCCACTGTAGCGTAGACTGAGGTGCATGTCTAATCAGACTTTTACATTGATTTCAGCATGAAGGAAAGAGGGAGGCAACCACTGCTGCCTGTTTTTGCACGGCCCGTTCTGCCTCGACCCGCCCCCAACACACACAGACACACACACACACACACACACACACACACACACACACACACACACACACACACACACACACACACACACACACACACACATTCATTCTCCCACGCACACGGACGGCCACGTGTGCCCACAGACACCACAACAACAACCTTCCTCCGTCTCCTAACACTCAACGAAGACATTGTAGTGGAAAATGTTCCTCATGCTCCATGAGCAACAATGGTTCTGCTAGGAGAATATGATGTCTCTTGGTGTCCCTTTGCTTTTGGACAAGAACCATGATGGATCTCAACCTTCTCGTTCTTCTGTGGACGTCTTTGGGCACCCTGAGCAGCAGAGCATAGATTAAAATAGTTAAAAGAAATAAAAAATCTGATCATCCCCGAAGCCAAGACATGGGTCCCTGGGTAGAGAAGTTCTGGGTGCGGGCCTTACCGCAACAACATCGGCATGGGCAGCACAATATGACCAGCAAAGCGTCAAAGACCACGGTAAGCGCCTGCGTAATGGGCAAGAGGTCATGTAGAAGACAGCAAGCCGACGTTCACGCTTTGACAGTGCCCGGGCTGGAAATCTTTCAAGCTATGAATCACACCTTGCATGGTAGACAAATGACATCCTCACAACAGCCCATTATATCAGATTAGCCCTCGAAAATGTGCTTCACGGAGGGACCCAATCAAGCACAGCTCACAGTTCCGAACGAAAGCAAGCCGAGCCGCGAACTGTTGAAGCCCACCTTTCCGCCTTGAATGCTAAAACTAAAATGCGGCGGGCACTACAACACAGATCTTTTATTGTTAGCTTTCTCCCTGGCCGATCCTGGGTAGGATCAAACGTTGCGGGGGTGAGCTTCCGCGAAGCAGGGAGTACCTTCCCGGAAGGCCCTTCAACCAAGTTCCGTAACAAGTTTCGTACGTGTTCTGGTATTAACGGAATGCCGGAAAAATCCGGGATTCCACTAGGAAGGAAGCAAGGAAGAACAAGATAAGAATGAAGAAGAAAGACTGCCTCCAGAGTGCATTAAAAAACTGCACCTGAAACTACATTTGATGGTTACCCGGGGTGCCAGGTGGATACGTTTGGCCGTCGGCTGATCGTTTCTTTATGAGTATTATGATATAGCAGATATTCGTTTAGTCAAGTCTGTCGTGCTTCGTTTCCATGTAAAACGCTCGGGCGAAGATACGCGACAGGACGATAGCAACTAGTAACACTTTTCCACAGGGAAGCTTGCGATAGCTAATTTTAGGGAACTCGATCAGCGACAGCAGGCTATTAGCAACCCCGATGGTGGTGTTGTATCAGGTATGTATGTTCTGACGTCAATTTCAATTGATCTTCGGTGAAATATACTGCCTTCTTATTCTGGGGGGAGGCCGCAGGTTGATGCTTTCACTACCACGGCCTTCTCCGGGAATCCAGCAGCAGTTTGCTTGCTGCAAGATGATTTAGATGATGCCGTTAGGCAGAAAATTGCTGCAGAAATGAACCTGTCAGAGACGGCTTTTGTGGAGATTGCCGACGGGGAAACGATGGACTTCAAGCAAGCGACGTAGGTCTGACTTCATGTTCGTCCGTCCTAGAAGCTAAGTTTGTTACACATGCAGATGTAGCTATGACCCTTACGATCGTTAAAAAGTTGTTAAGTCGTGTTTTGATCGTGATTGCTCGTGACTGCGCAGGAAGTTCAAGCTGCGATGGTTCACCCCAACAACAGAAGTGGCCCTTTGTGGGCATGCTACGTTAGCCTCTGCTGCGGCTTTGAAATGGGGTATGCCCCTGGCTTAACAATTTCAAAGTAGCGGACTGCAAGTAGAGTGTGCAAGCTGATGTAAGGCCGAGGAACCATTATTGGTCCGCAGCACCATTTCAAAAGACGTGGCACCAGCTTAGGATTTACTAGCTGTAACAAGTAGCTGCATGCAGTTGTGATGTTTTTGCTTGATTTTCCACCGACATGTGAGGATGGGGCTATCTCTGGTTTGTCCAAGGGTTGTGTGGCGGGACAGGTGAAGGCAATCCAGCCAAGCAGTTCAGTTTCGTGACCA
>KV908469.1:55260-57760 GCA_002005505.1 Botryococcus braunii | reverse complement strand
TAGTTAGAGGAAATATGGTTCCATTGCAAAAGTAACATGGGAGGTCAGTGCCAAAGTATAACTGTGGGCATGAAGGGGGCGATAATTGTGCCGCCAACACAGGAGAATGATAGCTCCAACATATCATGTACTACAGCAGTGTCCCACCTGAGCCCAGACGTCAACATTCGGAGGAAATTCAAATTTCCCACTCAGAATCCGAGTGTACGTAAATGTTGGTCCCCGTGGATCATAGAAGGGCGACCGACCCACCAACATTTCATACAGCAGAATTCCAAGGGACCACCAATCCACTGCCATTCCATGTCCACTTTGTTCCAACACTTCGGGTGCCACATACTCGCTGGTTCCACAGTTTGTCTTCGTTCTGCACACAAGTACGTGCCTTTATGGTTTCCCCTTGGTCCTCGTGTGTCGCCAACCGCCCACCTGCCTGTGGTGTTCTTATGCTCTAATATCCCTGTGGCCTCTCAACTACGGTATGATCATGGGCCTGCTGCCTGTGTCAGTATTTCCCCTGCTTCTTCAACACCTGTCCCTTTGCTGTCCGTCTTCCCATTGGCCTGCTCCCTGCTCCGTCTAAATTACACTATCCTCAAAAGTCTGAGGGCACATGCACGCCCGCCCTCTCTCCCTCCCTCTCTCACACTCCTCCCCTCTCCCCCCCCCCTTCTCTCTCCCTCTCTGTCTGTGTCTCTCTCTCTCTGTGTGTGTGTGTGTGTGTGTGTGTGTGTGTGTGTGTGTGTGTGTGTGTGTGTGTGTGTGTGTGTGTGTGTGTGTGTGTTTCTGTCTGTCTCTCTCTGCCCCCTCCCCCTCCCTTCTCCCTCCACCTATGTGTCTGTGTCCAATCCGCCTTCTGCCAACCCTTCCTTCCTATCTATACTTCTGTCTATTGCTTCCCTTTCATTTTGCTACTCCCTCTAATGCCATACCCAAAAGACGCTTGCCTGGCTCATGCACCGGTGCCCACTAGCATGCAAACTGTGTTTGCTGTCGAAAGGACTACACAAAGTTGCGGATGATGACAGAGGGCTGAGGGGAAAGGGTGAAAGGACAGGGTTAGAGGTGTGCCTGTCGCTCTCCAGCCGTTTTGCAAGCCCAAAGTCACAAAGCTTGACATAGCCGTCTTTGTCCAAGAGGAGGTTCTCTGGTTTAAGATCCCTGCGATCAAAGGATTAAAAATATTGGAAAATTCATTTTCGGAGCTCGGCCATACAGTTTTATGAGTTGAAAGAATGGCCCAGAGCAATTGACCCGGGCATGCCTGCCTTGTTTATTGTGCTTATATTCCCCTGTGCCACAGAGACAAAACAACAATATGTCCCATCCTCCACAACAAAAATGCGGTAGAGTTTGCAGGCAAAGTTTGAGCAGAGTCATTGTCTACAGTTGTTTTTCTGATATTGGCATGACCAGTTTGAGAACAAGAGGTGTTTTGTATCCATTGCAAAAGGGGAAACTGCTGAAACAGTGACAGCCGCCAAGGAGATCCCATGTAATGGTACAAACTTATAATTCGACCTTCATGTAAAGTGGAGCACCTGTACACAATTTTCTGACCATGAAGGTATTCAAGGGCCAGCACTATTGATGCGGTGTAGAACCGGGCAGTCTCTGTCGAAAATCGCTGCCCTGGTGCTTTTGTCAGATGGCGCAACAGCTCCCCACCAGGAATATATGATAGCAAGAGGTAAACGTTTTCAGAATCGCTAAAGGTGCCTATCCTGCAGTTATACCGAGAGATTCATTTCATGTCAGAGAACCGGCTAGGCATTGATGCAAGCACTTCCAACTACACCTCAGGCAATAGATGAACAAGCAAGAGTACTTGACTTCACACCTCTGTGAACGGTACATAGGGGCTTACAGGTCCACTATAAAAGGATGGTGTACTTCCAAGAGGACGTCCTTTTCCTGCTTTGTGTGAACTTTCTGCTTTCGTTCACGGATGTGAGCAATGCTCATACACTTCAGGGCAAAATGTTGTCCAGTAGACCTGTACGTAACGCGTCTTACTCTGCCAACCGCTCCAACCCCTACAATGCAGTAATCATGTGAGCTAACCAAGGGATTATGGCCAGCTAACCGTTTCCCATCCTTTACTGACCCACTCTATGGGCTGAAAACAAACAATTTTATGAGTCTCAATTGTAACTGAGCAAGTGAATGACCTAAGCCGTCGGCAACAATCCCCAGATCAAAACAGAATCCTTTTTTGCGGGATCCAGTGGCCGGACACTGAGGGTTTTCGTCATGGAAGCCTCCACAACAAAGAAGATGTGAACACACCAATAATGGGGCCCAGTTCAAAGCCTTCAAGGGAGTTATTGAAGGAACCCAACGACTTGCGTCGCACAGCTTCCTCCGTAGGCACCCGATTGTCTTCTTCACTCCGACAATGGCGGACCGCCAGTTGATCAGCAATAAGAAACTCTTGCTCACATTTAACTTGAATGGCTTCTGTAGCCAGGATGATTGGAAAAAGATCTCTCCTCACGGA
>KV908469.1:40260-50260 GCA_002005505.1 Botryococcus braunii | reverse complement strand
TACATTTTGCCTTTACATATCCTGCAACAAGTGCTGTACGATGAAGACAGTGTCAGGTACCTTTTCAGCAACAACTGCAGGCCGAGCACACACTTCAATGCAACCCCTGCAACGACTGCCCTACAACCAAAAGACAGTCCGACGCAAGCAACCCAACCGCTTGCAGGGTTCCAGGGGTTGGGGAAGCAAGTGGTATAGGAGGTGCTTTGTTGAGTGCTTTGATGCAGAGTGATAGGAAGCTGCTTAACTGGCTGCCGCCAACCAACTGACAATATTCAGGATAGACATGTGGCACGCTACCCTGACTTGGATGGGGGGCCCTACTGGGTCAAAGAATCAATTACAAATATGGGTCCCGACCAAGATAGGAATCTGATGTGAAACAGGACTCGGAAAGGAAGTACATAAAATGAAGGGAACCCACCTTTACCTTCTCGTATAGTTTAGCTACTCATGTGATTCCCCAGGGGCCAGCCCACTTATCCCCAACAGATCATGTGGCCATGAGAAGCAGCCCGAGGATTCATAAATAAGGGCAGTTCAATAAAATGCATGTGCATACAGGGCGTGGAAATTGACAGTTGCCGAGGGGAATGAGTCCGTGGACTCCACCTGGTCATACATGGCTACGAGGCCATCCCAAAGTGCCCTCTCCTGAGGGGGAGCGTAGTTGGCTGTGGACCAATGCAGCTGTCCCAGAGCCAGCTGTTCCAATCCAAGCCTCTCCAAAGAAGCCCTGATCACATGTTTTTGAGAAGATCACTTTTAGAAACACTGCCTTAACTTCCAAAACTTTGCATGCCACCAAGTGCTTGAAACATCCTCAAAGTGGTCGGCAAAAGCAAGATAGGCACCAAGCACCGATACCTTTAACAACTCCCTCAAGCTCTTAGAGCCTGCGATGTGCAACTCTGTCCTGTTGTCAGTGGCACTGGGTGGGACGTGCTCTGTGCATTGTTTGCTTCCTCGAGCCCTCAATGGCCCCATGGCTGGACGGGCAATCTCCAAGTTTTTGGCATGCACGGGCAACTTCACAAATGCAGACATGGTCTATGTATAATGTAGCTTTTGCTCTTCACCTGCTGCTCATAACTAAAATAACCAGAGGCAAGGTCTTTGGTACCTCTTCCCACTCCTTCCTCCCCTTGGGGAAGTAGGATGTTGGATCGGCCAGGTGCACGCGCGCGTGCATAGGTGCATTCTTGCTTGCGGGCTTGCTTGTTGGTGTGTGTGTGTGTGTGTGTGTGTGTGTGTGTGTGTGTGTGTGTGTGTGTAAGTGGGTGTGTGTGTGTGTGTGTGTGTGTAAGTGGGTGTGTGTGTGTGTGTGTGTGTGTGTGTGTGTGTGTGTGTGTGTGTGTGTGTGTGTGTGTGTGTGTGTACGCACGCGCGCTTCGTGGAGTGGGTGGGCGGGGGGGGGGGGGCGGGCGGGGGGCAGGCATAGGTTTTTCACTCTTTATGGGCAATTTTACATGCACATTGATGCAAAATGCAATGGCAGAAGTCACATAAACACATTAAGCCTTGGCTGAAGGAGGGCTCACTGTCATAGCCAATATCCTACATTTTTAGTGTTAGGATACACCACATGTCACGTAAGGAGGGGCAACCCGCCCTCTCAGTAAGGTTTCAAAGTAATGAAATCAGAAACGGGGTCATAATCATGACAACAAACAGCACACATGACAGTCATGCTCCAACGTTTATGTCTGGCAGCCAGGAATTGTGTCATAAGCTTTAGTCATGGGGCAACAGCTCGTTTGCTGCAGATCTTGCCTGCATGCTTTTACAAACTGGCCAGCAGTTAATCGCCAGGGATAAGCAGCCAGCTTTGTCGCAACACATATTCCACTTCTTGATTTCTCAGACCCGGGATACTCCTTGATAAATCTTCCCAACAGCTTCTCGCTCTGTCCGTTCAAACGCCCAGTGCCTGCATGGAATATGTTGAATGTGTCTCAAACGTTCTTGCAATCCAGTATTCAATCCACGAGTACCCCAAATGAGTGTGAATTCAGTCTTGAAGAGTATCGGGAGTTTGTTACCCATTATCATATTACACCATCTAGATCTCACATGTGCAGCGTTAATAGTACTTAACAAGGTGTAAGGCACCAGATGCTCTTGCCTTAAACCTGAAGTTGAGATGGAAGGTTTCCGCACCATAAGAATCTGCAGTGTCAAAGAGATTGATGCCCCTACTGACCACTAGGTCGAATACCTCCTGCAGTTCTTCGTCCATCCCTTGTTCATAACCCCACAAGAACTGATTGCCCCAAGCCCAGGTACCCAATCCCATGGGTGATATTCGTAGTGGCCCAACTTTTTTGTACTGCCCTGACTTAAAAGCAAGCTTCTCCTCAATTCCAGGGGACGCTGGACGACTGGCATCACCGACCAACAACTTACGTTAGGAGTGACATGCTATTGAGGACACGACAAACATAAAGCTGAGTAGAGCTAAATATCAACTCACCCGAAAGAAAACAGCGCACTCGCTGCTAGCCTCCTCTGTAAACCAACCCCCGTTGCCCTTGCAGGTTGGCTACTACTGGCAGGTCTGTGGCAACACATTGGACCGTCGCTTCGATATGAGACCAAGATAGACATGATTTGCAATTGGAAGTAGACATGAAGCGTTCGTCCCAAAAAAGAAATTGCCGGACGTAAGTAGAGGTCGGCATCGCCAACTCTGTAGGACAGATCTGGTTTATCTCTGCGGTACCTTATTTGCGATCTTGTACCTCTTGACTCCCGCACGTCTTGCCACGGCAGCAATTTTTGATCCCAGCTGGTACTCTTGTACTAGTCGTTAATAGTATCCTTCACATGCCAACCTTGGACTGTCAAAACCTCGGCGTGTCATGCGATACAGCCATGATGTAGCATTCATTGGATAGGACGATTGATCCAGATCATTGGTGACATCGTTCGAGAACACACAGAACAGCTATTGACCGCTCGCCAAACCGGCTTCCTCTACTGATATCAAGAACTGGTTACGACCGCTACTGTGAAAACCACTAAACAGACGAAAAGCGTTCTAATTTTCAAGTAAGGCCCCTTTTTCCTGCATGTATGAGTGCGACGTCCCGATGTTTTGACAGTCGTCCCTGGTATGCTTTGCCGTGTATGATTAACTGTTGTTCTGAGTACATTTTGAGCACGGGGGATTGCAACAGGGCATTCATTTAAAGTTGAGGGCTTTCGGCCATGAGGGGCCTAGCTGCGGTTGTCGCCGTTCTTCTTGCCGTCACAGGTTCGTATCCTTCAATACTTCATACGGAGGGAGTTTAGAGTTTGCGTACACCATGTAACATCCCAATTACATGTCTCCCTATGACTTGAGCTTTTGAGCTGAACTTTACATGACGTTTGGGTCATACCACTTACCGCGGAACTGTCGGCAGGCCTCGTGCACGGACAGACGTCCTGTAAAAGCGTTTATCAACTTCTTCAACAAAACAGTGATCTTGGTACCTTATCGGCTGGAGCCCAGGTACGTCGAACCACGGAAGGGCGTGCAGCACCGAGATTCCTTGAACGCATTGAGTTCTCGCACCTTGAACGCTTTTGATGTAAACAGGACTACTGGTGAAGTCCTTCGTGACCTTTTCTTATGAAAAATAAGAATTTATGTGGTCATAAATTGTTTTCTGCGTTGAACGGAGTCTCGACCTTTCCAACATAAAGTGCCTGGCTCATGAGAAATACGTGACTACGTTCTCCCAATCCCTTGAAAAACTCGTCGAACCTTTACAATTTTGAAGTTTGTGTCTTTCCTCAGGTGCTTGGACTCCAGCAGCAGCTCTCCGATCCGGCCTTCATCGGCACCATTTTTGCTCCGACGAACAAAGCGTTCACTGCTTTGCTGCAGGACTTGGGCTTGTCCGCAAATGACGCCCTCACAAAATACAGGGAAACACTGAGCACGGTAGGGTCTTTCTCGTTACTTTTGCTTTTGAGACTCAAAACACGACTCAATCGGCCTTTCCATCGGCCTTCTGGGGCTGGAAGGATCTTTAAATTTTTTTAATATCCTTCTTGCACAGTGAAGCACTTTTTGATTAAGAAATTGTACAATTAGAAAGGCAGGACCATCCCTGCACATCAACTTGATTGAAAAAGTAGTAGCATCTGTGTAGTGAATGTATCTCATGCATGTTGCAGGACAGAATTCTGAGGACAGAATGCAACATGTTCGAACATCCACTTGCACCGCCATATGTGACTGGCATTTGCTGACGTCAATCAATCAGTCTTCTCCTTAGTGCTTTGTAAAAGATTGCTTGAAATGGCTCCACGAATAACGTTCACAGAGTTTACGTCACCTACAGCTGCCGTAGTATAACTCCTCCGTACTAGGTGCTGATGGCAACCTGGATGGTTTGTTGTTGAGCAGGTGGTCCAGAACCACTTGGTCGCTGGCAGGGCCATCAGGGCTGCGGATCTGGTTGATGGCATGAAGCTAACGACACAAGCCCCCGATGACTTGACGGTACATATTTCAGACCACCATACTTTTTCCGAACACACATGGAACCATGTTGAAGAGCAACGCTGTTGGGATTTGACATGGCGTACGCGTCCATGCATCACGTGTCTTTCCAATTCATGTGTTTCACCCGTGCACGATAAGTTTCCGCTGTGGGTCCCCAATCATGTCCATGAAGTCAGGGATACGCATCTCACCTTCCATCTCCACCTCAAAAGGACGTGCTTTTCCAATGAAACCCCATCATTGTCGCATCGTACAATGTGTTGGGGATTCGAGACAACTCACCTGGATCCAGTGCATTTCAGTTTCAGGAGTCGAGTTCTCGAGCACTCTACGGATCACTTCTGTGAGAGTAACGAAGGCTGCCCTATGAAGCATCACTGAGAAACCGGAACCCTGGCCAGCGCCATGCTATTTGTTTTAATAGGGTCATATCCAAACTTAGTTCCTGATACTTAGAATGCCAACGCTTACTTTATCTAGCGAGCAATGTCTAAAAGGTCTGCAGATGTGCCTTGTCAGTTAAAAGCAACTTTAAGTGCAGCTGCGTGATCAATTCGCGTTCTTTAGAAAATTTCCAGTAGGCTAATAAATACGCATAGTGTCGTGCTGTTCTAAAGCACATGCATGCAAGTAGCTACAGCTGACTCAACGTCTGGTGGGGGATTGAGCAACAGGTGGCCATGGAGGGCAGCACTGTCAACATCAAAAGCTCTGGAGCTGAGCCTGCCGCAGTGCTCACCCCGGATTTGACAGCCTGCAATGCGATCGTGCACGTCGTTGATCGTGTCTTAATCCCAAAGCAGGTACCTTCCTACCATGGCCCTATACTTCGCAGACACGCATGGACACGCAGCGTGCATATTTGGTCCGCTGCGCACGCGCGCGCACACCCGCGCGCACACACACACACACACACACACACACACACACACACACACACACACACACACACACACACACACACCCACACACACACACACACACACACACACACACACACACACACACACAAAAGACACACACGCACGCACGCACGCACGCACGCACGCATGCACACGTGCACACACACACACACACACACACACACACACACACACACACACACACACACACACACACAGTGTGAGTGAGCGAGTGAGTGAGAGAGTGGGAGGGAGGGACAGAGAGAGAGAGAGAGAGAGAGAGAGAGAGAGAGAGAGAGAGAGAGAGAGAGAGAGAGAGAGAGAGAGAGAGAGAGAGAGAGAGAGAGAGAGAGAGAGAGAGAGAGAGAGAGACGCACTGCACTTACGCAAACCTGAATTTTTGATACGAGAGGGGCCTTCTGAGTACACAAAACCCTTTGTGAGTTTCAAACCCTCATATTGCACCTGTGCAGATCCGCACTCTTGCACCAGCTGTACCTGCAACCCCCTCGGGACCTGTCGAAGCTCTGTCTGTCGAGCCAATGCCCACTGCTTCCCCTGCCGGTGGAGCAGCAAGCAGTGCAGCCAGCACAGCTTCTTCCGCAGCTGCTTCTGGAGCAGCAACAGCTGCAGGGGTCGTCCCCGTCCCCGTCCCTACTCAAACTTCTGCACCGGCCCAAGCTGTTGTTGTGGTGCCTGTCACTGTGCCGGTGTGTAACCCCAGATGCTGGCACGTCGACACTGCTCATACTTAAGATAGACCAGCTTGTTCTTGTTCCATCCCAAGCTAGCTAGCTGTAGCGGTGCACATGAATGTTCATCAATGGCAAAATCTTTATCCATCCTTAGATCACATGATGCGCCGCTTGCATCAAAACACGTTCAATGAAAGAAATTCTGTTGTACATTGTTCGTGTACTGGCTTTTTCTTCACCTCTCGTTGAATTATACTACTGGGTACGTGGTTTAACGTAGTGTTGATTGGAATGGCAGATCGCGTAAGCTTCCCTTTGCTACACGTGCTACTTTCCTTTGCATGCCTGCTCATGTGCGCGTAAGGTGGTCTTGCCCACAGAGGACCTTTGTGAAAACAGCTTAATGAGCTGAGTAGGAAAGTGCGACTCTGCTGCTGATTTGTCCCACAAGGACATAGATTTACTTGCAGAGAACAAGCTCTAAACACACTAGGTGATTTCACTTCAAAAAAATGGTTCACTTTAGGCATAGTACACTTCAGGATGGAACTCTTGCGGATCGCTTGCGGTGAGGCCAAGGTGGGGTAAAGTGCATTCACGGGTCCGCGTGTGACATTCGGCCCGTTCTTCTGCGCTTCACAGGAAAATGTGCCCTTTACACTAGTCCAAATGGTGGGTGCAGGTATCCACCCCAGCTCTGACCAAGATTATTCAAAAGGAGATCCCAATCAAGACTGTTGACATTCCTCTTCCAGAGAAGGTGTTGGCCCAGCCCCAATCCCTATCTGCCGTAACGCCCACTGGCCTATCTGGAAACCAGTGTTGCTCTTCGTCGTAGATTTTCACTTTTGGGTTTGGGTTATTGATACACCATGGACCCGCCCAAAGCCCTATCTGAGGGCGCTAGCACCCAACTCAGAGGGCATCCAAATCAGTTAGGATTGCAGGATCTTCCGTTCCATTGGCCATTGCTTTCTTGACATCAAAATATCAACGTGTGACTTGATTCAAGGCTATTCATCTTAACCAGCTTTAAATTGGCATAGCTAGGTTGATATTATGCTCATCACTGCTTCTACGCTACCCAGTTAGGAAAGACCCATGAAAAAGGGGTAGCAGCAGCAGAAAGGTCCCCGGACAAGCCTCAACTTTGTAACGGGATAGAGAAATGATAGATTACGGGTCTCATCTCTTTTTTACGGTCCATACGGCAGCGCACATGGTTTCCACAAGCGCAACGTGGATGACGTAGTCATCGACATTGGCTATGCACTGGGCTGTGAGAAGGCTGCCATACAGAGAAGGTTTAATTTTGATTGGAGTTGTGGCTGTTTGGCAGGCCCAGCCAGAGCCCACCGTGCCCAGCTTCAGCTTCACAATGATGAAGGGCAAGAATCCTATCACTCAAACGACCATGCCTGTGCCGGCAACCCCAGCCGTGCCAGTCACTCAGGTGTCAGGCGTTCCCGCCACGCCAGCAACTATCCCAGTTACAGAGGTATCAGGGACTCCCAGCACCCCTGCAGCGCCCCTCATCCCGGTCACCCCTGTCACGCCTGCCACCTCGAAACTAAACCCCAAGGAGAATATTCTTGAGGAGCTCCTGCCCAACCCTGCTGCCAAAGCCCCGGTGACTCCCTGCTCCATCCCTCCATGGAGGCCGCTTTTATGTTCCTTGATATGCAGTTTTGTGTGTGTGTGTGTGTGTGTGTGTGTGTGTGTGTGTGTGTGTGTGTGTGTGTGTGTGTGTGTGTGTGTGCGTGTGTGTGTGTGTGTGTGTGTGTGTGTGTGTTTGAGAGAGTAACATGTGCTTGCAAAGACCCTCAGGTCAGCCTTTGATGCCTTCCGATAAAGCTTCATTGTCAACGTACTGAAACTCTTAGAAATGTCGACAACCCATCTCGAAAGCCTTCAAATGACTCTTGGGTACGCATAAGTAAAGACTCAATACCATGATCATAAGATTGACTCTCCCCATAAACCCATGAACGATGCTTCTGCGCTAAGGCCTCTTGAACGTCTTCTGTTGTTGCGTTGAGTGTGCTAGTATAGCTGATAACAAAGAGGCTTTGTCAAAGTCTCTGACTCTTACAGGACTGGGTTTGGGGCAGAAAAAGACTGTGGCGCTCAGTTTACCTGATCTCCTTTCAGCCAAGCTGAACAAGGAAGTAGTGGCTGCACCCGCAACGTTCCCTCTGGTACCCACAGAGACTGTCGCTGCCGTACCCACTGTAACCCTTCCGGCAGCTCTTGTGACACCCCAAAACCCCACCCAGGTCCTTTACCCTCCCTCAAATGCTCCCGTTTGCTTCAATTTACATTTATCACTGGCCCGTTTGCTTCTATATTCTCTACTCTTCGGTTGTGCTAGTGAACAAGAACATCAACCAGCATACACTTCAATATACCTTTTCGATTGCTTAAACAAACGTGTGGTCACCTTCTCATTCAATCGCCTCCATCCAAAATGTAACGTGTGACGCACTCACTCTCACCCGACACAGAGGATAAGAGCCCCAGAGGAATCCAGCATCTTGCAATCTCTCTCTCTCTCTCTCTCTCTCTCTCTCTCTCTCTCTCTCTCTCTCTCTCTCTCTCTCTCTCTCTCTCTCTCTCTCTCTCTCTCTCTCTCTCTCTCTCTCTCTGTCTCTCTCTCTCTCTCTGTCTCTCTCCCCCCCCTCTCTCCCCCCCCCCTCCCCCTCCCTCCCTTCCCCTCCCTCCCTCCCTCCCCTCCCCCCCCCTCCCCTCTCCCTCTCTCCCCCCCTCCCCTCTCCCCCCCCCCCCCCTCTCTCTCTCTCTCTCCTCTCTCCTCTCTCTCCTCTCTCTCTCTCTCTCTCTCTCTCTCTCTCTCTCTCTCTCTCTCTTCTCTCTCTCTCCCTCTCTCTCTCTCCTCTCTCTCTCTCTCTCTTCTCTCCTCTCTCTCTCTCTCTCTCTCTCTCTCTCTCTCTCTCTCTCTCTCTCTCTCTCTCTCTCTCTCTCTCTCTCTCTCTCTCTCTCTCTCTCTCTCTCTCTCTCTCTCTCTCTCCCCCCCCCCCTCCCCCTGCCCCCTTCTCTCCCCGCCCACCATTGGCCAATTCCCCCCTTTCCCCCTCTCTGTGTCCCCTTCATTCATGCGCACTTAACCTCAAGTTCAGCTGTGCAGTAATAGAGCAAGCTTTCTCTGACCCCTTCGCCTCCCTCCCCCGCCCCGGCCCCACCCAATCTTCTTCATGTCCCGTACATTCAGATTCTGACAGATCAAGCTTTCTTTAACCCCATCTTCGGCATCCCTCCCTCCTGCCCCATGCAACCTTCCTCAATCCAATCCGCACGGATCTAAACAGGGCATGCTTTCTATGTTCCCATCTCTGCGATCCCCCCCCCCTCCCTGCTCCACCCAACCTTCCTCATGTTCCCTACTTGCAGATCTGAATAGGGCTAGCATTCTCTATCACATCATCGGCATCCCCCCCCCCCCCTCGCTCTGACGCCGCCCAACCTTCTTCAAGTCCCCTATAAGAAGATATATAGAAGCACGCCCGCATCCAGGTCCCATATCACCGAGAAGTTCGGTGTGGGGTCGGTGCTTGGTCGGTGGTTCTGCCTGGGTATCGCTACGTGATGCGGAACGCTAGCTTACGTTGCTTGAATATCTTAAATTTGTGAGAAAAGGGATTCGACAAGCTAGGTAGACTATCCGTTTTTCCTTTTTTTTTTTTTTTCCGCCTAGCTTCTCATCTAAAATGTTGCGCGTGTATTGCATCTCCCCAGGGGTCAAATTCGAGTACGCCCCTTATGAGGGGCGTATACCATCATGATCAGGGGCCCCTATACGTTCGTACGTACGTATAAGACTTGCCCTTCACCTAACCTATACACTGTAAATGGCCCCAGGGTAGAGTGTTAAGAGACACAACAAGTCGTAA
>KV908469.1:5000-38792 GCA_002005505.1 Botryococcus braunii | reverse complement strand
GAGAGAGAGAGAGAGAGACGAGGAGAGAGAGAGAGAGGAGAGAGAGAGAGAGAGGAGAGGAGAGGAGGAGGGGGGGGGGGGGGGGGGGGAGTGAGGTGGAATGAGCGGTTGGGGAGGAGCATGGGATGTCAAGTGCAGGTGCACTGCACAAATCGAAACCCTGCTGAAGCTCTGCATCTAAACGGAAGCCGGCTTCATTCGACCGAAGTTTCACCATGCAACTTCTTCGGCTTACGCCATTGGCTGGCCGGCAACCATACTTAAGCACCTGAACGTTTACACCCTATTCGCACCTGAAGTTGCAATTAAAACTAATGTGGGCTGTAACACCCCAATGCCAATCCTTCGTGCATTTTCTGTTTAGGTGCCGCATCTGGACTGTCCTCAGCAGCCGTGTCAGCTGCTGATGGACCAGCCCAGGGGCCCACCATGGATGCCAGCTGCCAAACCGTGTGGGACATTGCAGCCAAGACCCCCATCCTGAGCACATTCGTCGCAGCGGCCAAGGTGCGTTTGAGCCCTTGGCATAAGGGTCAGCAGACCCATGATCATTTCACGCCACCGAAAACTCCTAGTTCTAGCCTGGCGCATGCGGGTTCGCAGCTTCATCCTCCCTTTTTGAATTCCACTCATAATGCCACTCTTGTCCATCCTTGCTTGTTTGGCCTGTCGGTTAAAGTGGATCCAGAAGTCCTTGTGAAATACCGCTCGCTGCTGCTAATGCTCATGCGCATCATCTGATGAATGCATTCGCTAGCGCTAGCAACATGGTTTGGTCCTCCTGGATTCAAAGCAACCATTACCCTACTGATGCCATGCCCTAGACGCGTTTCATAGCAGTTGCTCGTAGCCCAAATTCGTGGGACTAGGCACTGATCTCATTGGGGATTGAGGCTGCTGAATACCTCAAGACCGGTCCATACAGCCACTACGTAGTGACTACCGGTTGTTCTTCCTGTTGACATGCTGTGATTAGTCCTGTTCCCAGAAGCCATGGCGACGCCTTGCGTGCAATGCTGGGCCTGTCTCAAGTCTGCATAACAGGATGCTACCTTACCATACAGCAGTAAATCCACCGTTGATTGGAACGGCCGGATCAACCTTAACTGAAAGTTGTGGAATGTGGCAGGCTGCTGGGTTGGAGAAGATGCTGAGCGACAGTATGTTAAATGGGACCTTCTTTGTGCCCACTGACACAGCCTTCACAGGGGCCAAGCTTAGCAACGGAATGCCTGTTGCTGCCCTGTTGGACAACCCTCCCTTGCTTGCCCAGGTAAGAAGAAGTCTGATACCAGTGTTTACGCTCGTGCTTAGCACAAATGCATCTCCACAGGTTTCGCCTCTGGCTCTCAAATGAGGTACATTTCTGACCGAGTACCCTCGGCGCTCGATTTAGCCGGTATATAAGCTATAAGTGTGTGTGTGTGTGTGTGTGTGTGTGTGTGTGTGTGTGTGTGTGTGTGTGTGTGTGTGTGTGTGTGTGTGTGTGTCTGTGTGTGTGTGTGCGTGCGTGTGCACATGCACGCTTGCGGCATGCCTCAGAGAAGCAGAAGAGGAGTAACTCCGGGTTGGGAAGGAGATGTGGGGCAAGGGTTGGAGGGAGAAGTGAGAAGTGTGAGAGGGGGAACGGAGGGACGCGGAAAGAAAGCAAGGGTAATAAGGAGCAGCTGCAGGTGAGAAGGGACGGGGAAAGAGGGGGGGGGGGAGTGAGGTGGGAACAAGGCAGAGACATATGCTTACCAAGAGATGCTGCTGTGTTGTTTTGAAACGCTTGGTGGCTCTGTGCAGGTGCTGCAGTACCACTGGGTAGTAGGAAAAGCTCTGCAGGACATAGACCTCCGCCCTGATGTGGCCCTACAAACTGCTCTTCCCAAGGCATACCTCCAGGTCACGACCCTTCTTACAGATTAAGCATGAAGGGATTCGGGTCATTTTAAGGTGTAACAGGATCCCGGTCCATTCTTATGAACTGGGTTGGGTGTACGACATGTCATGTTCAGAACAGTAAGCCTGTATCGACGATCAGAAATTGAGCAACTCCCCTGCATAAGTACTTCTTATGTCACCGTACGTTTGGCATTTAATGCCCAAATCCTGGGCCCTTGACTCTATGTGCCTTCAGTCACGTGGCATATGTGTTACTTCAGGAGAGTGCACAAGGCAACGATTCCTTCTACTTTTAGAATTGGCTGTTAAATAAACAAGTCCAAGTCATGTCCGAGACCAATACGTCTTTTGTAATGTCATGCGCGTTTTGATGGAAATCGTAGAAAGTTAGCAGAAGTCAGGAATAAAGGTGCATGGCGCCACATACATTAAATTTTTGGAAGTCACATTTGATATTAAGCGGTTGATACCCGCATGCCAAAACGCATGGTCCGGATCTGAAATGATGCAATTATCACCACCACCATCATCATCATCATCATCATCATCATCATCCACAACGTCAACATCGTCATAATCACCTTCTTTTCCTTCTTCTTCTTCTACTTACTTTGCACAGGTTTTCCTCTTTCCTTTAAATTTTTGAGTGGCTCATCCTCTTTCTGCCCGCTTCTTTCCTACTCGTCTACTCCCCCCCCCCCCCTAACAGCGGCGTGGCAGAACTCTCGTCATAACTTGCCACGGCCAGAGATTCATCAATTTGCATTTTTGTGGGAATTCAGGTGATTGCTGGACCCAGTGGAAAGCTCATGATCGCATCAGCTTATGGACCCCCAGCATCCATTATCACTCCAAACATCAAAGCTTGCAAGGCCATCATCCACGTTATCGACCACGTGTTGGTGCCTGACATGGCCGCGATGATGGCTCCAGCAATGGCTCCTATGATGAGTCCCGAGCGTGGCATGCCGATGATGAGCATGGCACCCGCAATGGCCCCTGCAGGGATTATGACAGCTGGGCCCACCATGGCCACGATGATGGGTCCTTGATGATGCTTTACAGAGCATGCGGAAGACCATGTCACGTGCCGCTGCACCCATGATGGCTCTCACAATGTACCTGGCGCCCATGGCGCCACCTGCTGGACCGCAGTCTGGCCGCTAAAATCTGGGCCAGTGTGGCCCCGCCATGACGTCGTGCGGCCCTTGAGTTGATCACTTTAGATTCCATGTAGGTGGAGGGCACCAGCAACACTTTTCTCCATAAAAATGGGAGACACTGGTGGCCAACACCGTTGGTGGTGCCATAAGGGCTTTGACCACTCGAAACCAACCTGACAGGTGCAATCTTCAATGTTGTTCTGTGCAAGGAGTAAACTGAAGAGGAAACATGAGAGGGGCTGTCCCAAAGGATGAATGCGCAGGCTCTGAAAACCGCCAATTTAGAGGTTTGAAAGATAGTTCCAAAAGTTGGGCCGGACTGCCATGTACCAAAGAGCTACTAATTAGTAGCTTCTTAAGCATTAGAATCAGCATCAGCTGGATGCTGTACCACAAAAATTGGTTGCTATTTAGGTTAAGTCGACTTACCGGAAACTGAAAATTCAGAATAAGCATATCAAGTGTCTGGCAGTCCAGACTGCAGTATAAGGCAGGTCTAGACCAGCTGCAGTACATACTGAACAGGACTACTGGAAAATTGAAGCATAACGTACTGAGCTGTATACCTGGAAACTGTAGCACGGGCCGCCCAGCTGATGGACATGGAGATTTTAATTCAGCATGTTTCATGCCAAGGCTGGGCACACAATCAAAATAAAGCCCTTGTAATTACCACCTAAGTTTGCGACAAGCTTGCGACAATAGTATGACAACATAATCATTTATCTCTCCTGAACGACAGACGATGTCAAAAGGAAGAACGAAGGTCAACTGCTTAACAAAGCAAGAAACAATGGACAGAAAGGCCTAGTTCGCAGATATCGGCTTTAGGTTTCTGGAGAGGTCTGTGTTGTCCACCTCCAACCGTCAAGGGGAAAGCCACGGCAATTAGCAGCAATTGCATTGTAGTGTCAATGGACCTGATCCGGGGCCGTGGCAATTTTACATGCTTCCTCCACATTACAGCACAAGTTGTATGCGCCCATGTAGGTGGCGAACTGTGACCAGCCTGTGATTCCAAATGATGTAAAGATGCCCAGAACTTTTTGTTTTGATAACTAGCTGTACATGTACATGAGTTGTAGAACTCATGCACATGTGCGACTCACATGCGTATATACTCAATATACCGACTCTGTTTCCTAGTTTTCAGAACATGAAAACTTGATTTTCTTGGCACAGCAGCTCTCACATGACTTAGGAGAGAACTAAACCCCCCACCATGAATGATACCACAATATCATACTTTACCCCTTTCTCACACACATCCATTCCTTCTGCAGATACTCCAAGAACAGATGAAGCTTGTAAGTATGCATATCAGGCAAGCATCTCGAAAATGTTGATTAACTGCTATACAAGATGTTGCAGATTCGGCAAAGGGTCATGAGATCTCCTCCAGAGGACTAGAGTGGATCAGAATGCAGCCGGGACCCATTGAAGCAAATTCATGTTGGGATGTAAATGCAGTGTGTGATGGTTCTTTGAGCATACATGGACTTTATACCTCCCACTTCTTTTCCCAATCAACATGACATGTAGAAACGAATCAGCGATCAGTTCCAGAGCAACTGTGCTTACCCAATTCTTCAAAACACACCATACCAGATTACTTTTGTCATGAACAAAAAACTGTTTACAGATAAAGCCCAATAAGCCCAACCCTAAACAACTGGACACAACATGGATAAGTGTGTCTTGGACTGCTACTGCACAAGATCATACTCTAAAGCTTAGGCTGCAGCACTCCTTCCAGGTACACGCGACCGATAGCAGTGCACCTACACCTTGATGTGAGTGTCGACTGAATGGTGCTCCAGTCTAGAACCGTCCACCCTCCAAGGGCTTATTTTAAAAATTGACTTAGCCTGCCTAAACCGCACAATGCAGATGCTGCGCTGCATGCCAGGAGAACAGATCTCCAACCTTTAAAGCTGTGAAGTATGCTGCCACTTGAGTAACAATGCAACAATATTGAGGTCCTGGAGTTTCGTTTTATCAAAACCTTCGATGGGATCACCCGGTCATCGCAAGATCTGAGTTTAAGGTGCCAAGCTCATCATCACAAACTTTGTTCAATGCTCTGGGCGTCTATGCCTGAGGCTTCTTATACTATCTGCCATGTGAGAGCACCTGCACCCGAATAAACCTTGGTCACGGAAGGAAAGGGGAAGGGGGCCACCCTCCCCGAGCTCAATTGGCCAAACCCTGGATGCCGAGAGCGGCTACATGTTCACGAAATGTCGAGGACAAAATTCTGACTTTTCGGGACATGCAGTCATACATCTTTCATAAACCTGATGTGTCCATGACGCAATATCGCCTTAGTTCCTGGTCTTTACAAACATCAGCAAGGAACGAACAGATAAAGCGCATTCTTTTCTCCCAGTGTGGCCCAGGTAATTTCCTCTTGTGCAGAGATCATGTGACCCATGCAGTCATGGGGCAAGATTCTGCTCAAGCAACTGCACTGCATGCAAATTGCAAGTGCGTGCCCAGCAGGTTGACAATCATCATGGATGCAATAAACACAAAAACGTGTGGCACTTTCTATAAGCGCAGAAGAACAGAAGTCTTTCCGGGTCATCAAAGCGTTAAAGTTGGCTTTGCAGAAGACACCGGGCCAGGACGTCATTGGTTGAGCTGGGCTCACACGACAAACAGAACCCCTCCGGAGTTGTCCCAATGTAGGACTCCCCTTCGCCTGGACGTGGGGCGGTCAGTAAAATTTTTTCCCATACTTCCTTGGAGATTTAAGTAGTGTGACATGTCCTATAACCTACAGTGCTTTTCAACTTAAGCTCGTGTACCTTCTGAGGCTCTGTTTCGAGCATGACCTCCAACTTCAGTACTTTAAATGGTTCAAAACTGAAGGCGGTGGCGCAACCAATGATTTTCAACGCCTCAGTCTCTCTAATGGGGCGAAAGCTCATTACCTTAACTACCCTAGTAGACACAAGTGTACCAATAAACAATAAATAAAGAGATCCGGCTGCTAGAACTTGCAGTTTGCTACAGATATCTCAATGCACATAGTCGGATATTGTGCACTCTAATGTTGCTGACCTATATTCGTCCAATGAGGGGAAAGTTCATGCTCTTTGCAATTTATGCATGTGCAATTGTCATGGCGATGCCACTTGCTGCTGGCTGTCATTCATGCCTTTTGGCGGCCAAAGAACTTCCTTAGGCGGGTGGCAGCTGATCGCTCTTGTGAAGCAGGGGACACGCTGCTGGTGATCTGCTTGGCTGGGATGGTTTCATTCAGTGTCCCTATCGGGGTTAAGCCAGTTCCAGCCTGCACACAAACGTGCAGTACTCCTGTTGTGGCATGTGCCAGCAGACTGGATGTCCAAGCCCCCCGTTTTGATAGCAAGGGGTTGGGATAAAACGGAGAGGAATTGGTAAGGAGTTACCTTAAATTGCCAATAATTTGCAAATTGAATCAAGATCACTCAAGTTACTGAAAGGCACTGTGTGTGTGTGTGTGTGTGTGTGTGTGTGTGTGTGTGTGTGTGTGTGAGAGAGAGAGAGAGAGAGAGAGAGAGAGAGAGAGAGAGAGAGAGAGAGAGAACAGAGAGAGAGAGAGAGAACAGAGAGAGAGAGAGAAAGAGAGAGAGAGAGAGAGAGAGAGAGAGAGAGAGAGAGAGAGAGAGAGAGAGAGAGAGAGAGAGCATGGACAATGGATACATGTTTTTGTTGTAAAGGTTTAAATCCCGTCAAGCAATATGTGAGGGAAATGAGAGTGGGAGTTGAGAGTGCGCGGGGAGCTGGAGTCGAGGTATATGCTATTCTCTACTATATTCTACACTTTAAATGCTTAATTTTGCTGTGATCCTTTCATGCACCATGCGGGGGACATGCACCGTGACTGTCAGAGGTTGTCGGTGCCGTGCAGGGGGGTCTTCGAATTCGCCTTCCAAAGAGCGCTTGAATTGGCGCTCAAGGGGCCCAATAGGATCATTAGGTGATCCATCCAACTCCACCAAGGGCACCTTCAGGGCCCCAGAGTTTCTTGGTTGCCCCAACCAATCTGCATGTCCCCCGACATATTTCAGAAGTATTATTCGCTGTTCAGAAGAGTTGCATCCTTAATGTAAACAAATACCCTTGCTGTTTCAGTCATACGAAAGGGCTGATTGCCAAGAAGCTCCCACAGACACATGCAGTATCACCTCCTTGCAAGTGAAATATAGCAGAGGAAACGTGATAAGCGCAGGGGACCTCCATTGATTAAGCGAGTGAGTGTGGGTCTGGTTAAGAGTGGGGGTACAGCAACAGATAACAGCAGCCCCCCCCCCCCTACTTTGTCCCTGCATGTGGCAGGCACATGAAGCAAATCACTCAAACTGCACGTCGAGTGTGGGCGCAGGGGAAACATGTGCACTTTCCTCCCCTCTATCTGTTTAAAACTCCCTCCCCTTCTCCCTTTCCTCCCCCCCCCCTCTCTCTCTCTGTGTGTGTGTGTGTGTGTGTGTGTGTGTGTGTGTGTGTGTGTGTGTGTGTGTGTTTTGGGGGGTGGGGGACTGAAGCAGGGGCGGTACAGCGGGAAACGTACGAACAGAGCTAGTTACGGAAGACTCTCCCATGAGCCTGCCAGGTTTGCTGTGCTTGATGGCCGGGGAAGAGCAGGTCTGTGGGTAAAGCGTGCGTGGATCCAGATCTGCACTTGCTGGACGCACCACCACCAGTCCAGTGTTGTGCACTTCCACTTCGCACCGCTCGACAGCAGACACTGCAGTCCACGCTCCAAACCACAAAATCATTTCATGCTTCCTCAAAAATAAATATGCTCTTGGCCTCTTTATGTACTTATTCCAAACTCTTTCAGTGCCAATGTGGTTTTGAGCAGTCTCACCACTGACCTGATGTCGAAGGTTTTGGAAAATCTCATGGGGTACTAGGCACAGATGCAGCATGTTCATTGCCTTGTCAGAAAATTGCAAGTCCTGCTATGTTTGGTTCCTCTTCAGCACTGAGAACACACCAAAGCCGTAGCTTGAGGGACAGTGAAACCTTACGAGATGATAAGTTGGCTGCTAAAGTGCATCCCAGGCCTAATTAATTGAAAAAAAAGCTGATACGTGTGTGTGTGAGGAGCGGGGAGGGGTCCTTTACAGCTTCCCCTCTAGTGAAAACGATGCAGAGTCGAACGTAAGTTTGACAGAAAGACAACACATGTCTTTTTTCCCCTGCTCATATTGTATTCATACGGGGGACACCTCTGTACGTTGTCCTTGCTCCCACTGGAGCCCTCAGATCTGCCCCTTTTCATCTCCCCACAAAGTAAAAGACACAGATGTCAACATGCATGTGCCCACACTTGATGAGTACCGTATCGGCGGTATTGGTTTATTAAATTAATTCAATTCTTTAAAGGAAGTCAAAGCCTAAGAAATGTCCCCTACAGGACCTTTAAAACAAATCGATACCCCGGCGAATTGTCCCAAAATGTCCCCCAAAACATTAAGAACCTTCTGGAATTTGTCAAGGACAGCGATGTGCATTGCGTGTGGTTCTTCCTAGCACCATTGGCAACGAAAAGTAGGTGATTTGTTTAATTTTCAGTACCGAATGGGTCCTTATGTGTGTTCACTCTGTTGCGTCGTCATCACCTATGGAAACCTTTAGAATTGAGGGCTTTCGAGTTTGAGAACTTTATAATTGTTTGGTTTTTCCTCACCGGATTTTTGAAACCAATCAAAACCCACCAAAATTGTAAATTTCGGGCCAAAATCATTTTAAAAAAACCAACACTGCCAATACAGTAATTATGAAATCACTGGTTGCAATCATAAAAGATGTGGCTTTCAGACAAGGGCAAGGGGCCAGCAATAACGCACCAGGTGAACAGGAAGGAGCTGGAGAGTGGAACACACGAGCGGGGCTAGGTTTTGCTGTGGGAAGGCCAGCAGGTGATGCCCAGTGGCCAGCCGGTGTGGGAGGATTCAAGGATACACTAGGTGACAGGAAGCGGCTCCCTGCCGAGCTCGCTGGCTGGCTTCCCATGCTTTCTGCTGGCGATATCCCCGGCATTCCTGGAGACCAATCCGGGTGGCATTGAATCACAGTAAATCTCACAATGAACATGACCATAGCCGACTTTGTCCGACACACAGGCAACAAGATGCTTATTTTTCACAGCCCATTCCCATGTATGCCCCAAAGACAACTTCATTCTCCAAGGCACATTGATGCCGGGACATACGCTAATGAACATAGACGCACCATGGGCATGTGCGCGATTGCGCGCGCGCGCGCACACACACACACACACAGTAGATGGGAGGGGGGGAGGCCTTGATGGCAGGTCTTTAACAAGGAGGGGTGAATTGATGCCAAATGAATAAGCGCGCAGCAGGTAGCAAGAAACTTGGTTAAAAGCTAAACTATGTTTCCCGGCTCGTGTTTTTTATTTGCATCTGTAATCTGCACAGTAATTCATTACTACACTGCCTGAAGGGTATATGACACCAATTTGAAGAGAGCAGAGATCCTGCTGTCAGACACAATGCAAAATGAAGATATCAAAGCACACAAAAGAATGAGAGAGGGTAGGTAAACAATTTCCTGAAGATGTATTGGTGACAAGCAGTGCTTAATCCCTCTAAGAGTAATCTTCAATATATCTGTGAGGAGACCCGGTTGCAAAGGTCCCACCTTGTGACTGTAGTGGTTGGGTGGGGACAGATTGCGCAGAATCCACATGGCCAGTACTCTCGTCAAAACTCGTTGACGTTCCCACATGGGCTCTCAGGCGTTGAATCAGCATTTCAGCTGACACGGGCTTTGATAGTTGCTTTTCCTGCTCACGCCATCACAGTGGGTAACATCAGATGACAAGTAAATTACAATAACACAAAATCTGACCATTATGGATGTGTAAGACAGGAGGCAAGACTGGACTGGGTTTTCTGGTAGGGAGCTTTTAAATCTGGTTCTGAGCCACGGCGACCAGAAATTGCTGAATGCAGAACTCGATCGGAGTTGCTGGTCGAAATCCCACGGTGTAAGTGCTTCTCCCAGCTGGAAGGATTTACCAGCAGAGACGTAGATCCACAGCCGTAAGAAGTGGATACCAGCAAGCACGAAGACAAGAGTTGGTCAACTCTAATAGCAACGAATATACAATTTATGGATCGCTTTGAAGTGTGGTTCCATCCACAGGGGGTGTGGTCGGAATGCTTTCGACCTCCTTACATCAGTATGATGTTCCAAGACATCCTTAAAAAGCCTTAGTTGACGCTGTGTAAAAAGTTTTCATGAGGTTTTAGTGTATTGTAGGGCATGTTGTAGCATATTTTACTGGACAGTATCTACTTTCTCAAGAGAGGATCCGTGTTATATAAGCTGGTGCTTTTGCAGTGGCAGTATCCATGAGCATAGTGTAGCCTTCACGTATGTTGGAGGGTGATTACCTTGGAACGCACTGGCCTCATAGGGGCCCCGGCTCGTGGGGGCTGTGCACCCATGGCAGATGCCATTTCGGCCAAAACCAGGGGGGTAAAGAAACCCCGCGATTGCGTCCGTTCTTTGGGTGATTCCTTTCCTATGTTCTCGCCTCCTTGGACAAGTGGCGGCCATGTCGTTGAAGGCAACCCCTTGGTCAGCCCACCAAATTCGCAGCCCTGGCGGTTTTGCGGCGACAGGGGTGCGCCGACGGTTTCTGTTGAGTTCTGGGCACTTGATGACACGTTTGCTTTACCAGCTCCAGCTGGGTGGCATTGTTTTGGAGAACTGGCAGCGTTTTGTAAGGGTGCCAGACTTTCAGGTGGCTGCCAGGATTTCGGGGAGTTGGCCAGGGGTGCACCCACATTCTCCTTTCCCCCTGCTGCTGCTGGTCCTGATTTTGGTGAGACTGCACTGGTTTCCCAGGATGTGAAACCCGGGTCACAAGGACCGTGGGAACCCTGTGGAGAGCAAAGTGTGCCCGACTGGCTACTACGAAGGTGCTTCCATTGAGCACGCTGGCGAGCAACCAGGTCTGCTGCCTTGGAACGAGGGTGCCTGGCCGCTCCTAGGTCCAACTCAGTAGTCTGGGTCTGCTCATGGACCAACTTGGCTGAGCTCCTTGGCTGTGGACTGCTGGCTGCATCATAGAGTTCCAGGGCATGGGTCTGTTGTTCAGTGCTTTCACGTGGGGCGGACTTGCTCTTGCTGGGTGGTGTGCAAGGTTGAACCATCGGGATTGCCTCATTTCCAGTGAGGAACTCACTTTTGCTGTCCAATTCATCATCAGAGAACCCGTCATTTATGTCAGACGTGTCTTGTGGGCCCTTCTGGGGTGACGTTGATTCAGGGTATCGCTGGATGCCAGCCCCCTACGGGAAAACAGCAGTATTTGAGTGCTGGAAGCCCTTACAATGCAAGATTATTGCAAACGGCAGGAAGATAACAGGGTTGCACCCCCACTCCCCCAAAAAAACATACACACACACTCCCCCTCTCCCCCACCCCTCTCTCTTTTGACCAGTTAGCAGCACATCATTGTGCATGACTTGCACTGCAAGTACCGAAAGAAACCTCCAAGGGCATCACCCCGCTGGATGATGTCAAATGTGTGTTCGTGGGTACGAAGTCCAGTTTCAATCCTGTGCGGACTGGGAAAGCGGTTGAGTATTGGTTGGTGATATTCACTGAGAGGACTGGCCCAAACACTACCAAGCTCAATTTTACTTTGGCACCGTCTCACCCCTTACAATGGGCACATCCTCTTTGTTCGTATCTATTCCAGCCCTGAGCCCCCCAAAAAGGGAAACAAGGAGGAAGCAGTCCGGTCACCAGTAGAAACACCGGCCTGCTTGGGGGACTCACCCACGGATCATCCAAAGAACTGTCCATTTTCTTGGCAAATGCTGTTTCAAACGGGTGAAATACACCAGGAGTGGCAGGATCATGGCCACCCTGTATGGGGTGAGGAACTGACATTGTGGCCAGCTTTCCATCCCAGCAGCTCTGTCTCAAAGCTCCAAAATCCTCCAGGCTCCCTCTCAAGGCATCCACGGCCTTTGTGAAGGGCTTGAAGGTGCTGGGGCAGTCCTGCTTCGAGGAGATGAATGCCTGGAGAGGCAATTCCAGTGGTGCAGGCTTGCTTTCTGGACTGACAGGTTGAAGTGGCAGGTCCAGGACAGCATTTGTATCAGATTGGACATCCAATGCATTAGAAGGTTCAGAAGGTGACCCCATTGTGTGTTCACGAGCAAACTTGCCGAGGGGCCCAGGTGACATAGTCTGCAGCCTCCATGCACCAGGAGATGGTTGAAAATTGTGGCCCCCAAGCTGGGATGCCCTTAAGCATGCTTCCTCTGCCTGCATATAGAGGTCAGGGCCTTAGCATCCTGCTGCATGGACGCCTTCACGTGACTGTCCTCTTTTGGTTGTGAAAGGACAATTACGCATCTCACAGAAGAGGGTGTGTCTGGCAGAGTGCCTTGTACTATACTGTGCAGATCTATGAAATAATATGCTTTCCCCCTGTACCCCTCACTCATTCGCCATGCTTTGCCCGGCCCATTTCCTTCCCGCCGACTATTGACTTCTCATCCTGAATAAGTGTCTCATTCAAAGTTATCAAAAGAGCCAGATCGTATCCCTCCTGCAGGTCCTGGAAAGGTTCCGGCCTTACATACACAAAACCTCTGGGAATGAACAAATTTGCAAATGTTTCATGCAATGGATCGCATGCCAAAATGCGTCTCCCTAGAAAGAAAAGTAAGATCATTCACTGTTGACTCTGAAGCAGGCAGAACATCGTCCATTTGAGATTCCAAAAGGTGGGAAACTTACCTCATGAAGGCGTCGCGCTGTTCTAGCTGCAAAGACCAAAGCTAAGTCATCAAGGCTTGATGGGACGGGCATGGCGTGTGCAGGATTTATATCGGATTCTCCCCCTACACTTGCGATTACTGCAATGTCCTGCGACAGGCCACAGTTTAATGTAGGTGGGGCACACGCGTGGGTGGGTGCCAGCCCTGCACCTCTGCCCATTGCAGCAGACGGTTCTGCGCAAGGTACGTCGCACTGAGACAGAACAGCATCCTGAGAACGGGATCCTGCATGGGGCAGGCCCCAATCGGGTGGGAATGTTTCCAAAAGCGCCGGATTGGAACCAAGGGGCGCAGTGTCGGGAACAGTGTCAGATCCAGCAGATTGCAAGTGGCTGGGCAGGCAGCTAGACAGGGCTGCTAGGGCCATGGACACTCGGCTCCTCACAGGATCCTCAATATGATGTTCGCCCCTCGAAAATGCAGGCGTACCAGACACCCCAGCAAGAGCCACAGGATTCCTCTCGCATTCAAAGCCCCTCAGGGGGTCCACGAAAGAAGATACAGCTCTGCAACCGGCAGGCAGTGTTGTTGCGTAATCTTTGGAATTTACACAAGGGTTAGAGGTTTCATCCTCAACCACAGCTGCCAGATGCTGTATGGAATCACAGCCAAGCGCATCCTCCTGCAGAGCCTGGCCTCCCTGGAATCTGCCAGGTGCTAGGAGCACAGTTTCTGAGTACAGGGAATCTTCTACACCCTGGGGGGGCGAAAGAAGTTTGGAAGTCAGCGACGGACCCAGGTGGCAAGGGCTCGCCACCTCATGGAACTTTGTGGGTGTGTCAGCTGAGGTGGCTGGTAACAGGTCTCCCGTCAAGCAAGCGAGAGCAGTGGGGGCGCAATCAAAGCTTTCGCCTGCTACGTCATTGATGCCAAGGCCAGCTTCGGAAAGCAGCAAGTCGTTGCTGAGATCGTTGTTGATGGGCACTTTGAGCATGTTAGCACACTCTGGCTGGCCATGGTGAGCCTGGATTTGGGCAGCTCCTTGCTCTGTCACGCTTGTGAACGACAGGCGAATAGTGCTGGTGTGCACCATGGACTCGTCCAAGACCTCTTTGTCGTTATGATGGAAATCAATCCCCTGTAAGTCATGGCCACAAGGATCCTGAAAGTGCAGAGTTCGCGGGATAGGACCAGGGTCTATTGAGGCAGAGTTGGGGTTGGGGGAAGGTCCCTGGAACAGAGTCTGAGGCCTGCACGTAGGGCTATTGCAGTCATCCAAAGATTCTGGTGATACTGCGCTACTTTGGGAGTCTGTCTCCCACTCAGAAGGGGTAGAGGCGTCAGTAAGAGCACGCCATGTGAGGCAGGGGTTCTCGCTAGATTGCAACACAGTGCCAAGGCCCTGAACACAAACCCAACCCAAAAGGCTTCTTTCACGGAACTCCGCTTTTATTCTGCAGTGTCCTTGACCTTCAGGGCAGTGGAATTACTGCCCATGGAAATCAGGAGCTTACATTGAAATACTTTTTGGTCGCTCCTGCATGCACTTCTTATCTCTCTTCCCACCTTTAAGCTATAGAGCCCGTTTTCCTCCTGGAATATTGTGCCTGTGTTTGTTCATGCAACCGCATGTAGCAGTAAAAATGCGGGCAGTTTTCAGTATGCCTACGTCCGAGCCGAGAGCGAGCGTGCACATACACATGCAGAGAGGGGGGGGGGGGGGGCAAAGTGATCCTGGTACACCAATGCCGCCTTCGAGGTGCAGGAGAACAACCAATATTGTTATCAAGCCCGCAAAATGTGTCCTAATGAGTTACGAACAAGTGTGCAAAGCTTGAGGGATGGGAGATGGGATGCCAGCAAGATTCAGAAGGGAGTAGGAGAAAGAAGTAGGGGTGCGCGCCTCCTGGGTCGGTCGAACCTTATTGGATGCATCCAATGCTGACCTACGCAGTATTGACCCACCCATGAAGCCAGCTGACTGTCCAGGTGTGCTCACAGGCGTAACTGAGGTGGACACCTGTTGGACAGATGGGGCTCCACCAGACATTTCTAGCGGTGAAGGGGTTTCGCCTTGCGAGGGAGTCATCCTGCACAGACATATGGATCGTGCCTTCAAATGAGGTGTTGACAGACCCAAAGCACGCCAGTATTGACAATTAGTTCCTTGGAGTCATGTCAAACACCCAGGTGGAAGAATAATAACTCTGTTGAAGATCTTAAAAAGCGAAGGAAAAGGGGGGGGGGGGAGGGGGGGGAGAGAAAAAGCACGTAAGCCATTTTGCGAGGAAGGGCCCACATTGTTCATGTCATCATAAGGATACATGCCAGGCAGGTCTTCTAGGGCCCTAGAAGACAAGACAAGACTGACGGTGAGGCCAACATAAGTGACTGCAACAGCTAAACGTCCGCTGTCACATACGAACACTTAGACACACATACTCGGGTGCTCTAAATGTGGTAGTGGGTAATTCTAGAGATGACTAGGAATGTATACAGGCAAGATGGCAACCAACAAAATTGTGTTGAACAGACCATACCTGCTGCCAAGCTTCTTGAGGGGGGTCGAGGTGGGAGAGGGCGTATCCCATCTGTGGATGTTTGCGGAGTTGCTCAAAGTCTTGGGCTTACACAGCGACCTCAAGGGAGAAGGGCGCGGGAGCCCCAGACCTGGTTGCTCTAGAGCAGGGTCTCGAGCTGGTTCACTATCTCGAACTTTGTCAGCAGGCGTTTCGCAAAAAGTGCCACAAGGGACCTCTGCTTGAGACACTTCTGGCACGGTGTCAAGAGTCCAATCTTCATGCACAGGTGGCAGAGAACCCAATGAGGTCCCTTTGCCAAGGGACGCTCTTACTCCGTTTAGCCTGGATGCGCTGCCTTTCGGTGTTGTTCCTGTAGGGGAACTTGCTACTGATGGGACACGTAGTGCGCTTGTCTTCAAAGGTCCAGGCGTGGTATATCCGTCAATGCTGGAGAATCCACGACATGGTCCATTGGAATCACTTCCTGCCTCTGCCGAGTCGCACACCTCCTGCATGCAGAAGTGAGACGCTTGAGGCCGCCTTACATCATGTCGAACGTTACATGCTCAGGTATAAGCATATTGCAGGGGATTGTGAGCCCGCTCCCCTTGCATGGTGCATGCACAGCACACCAGCACTCACACACACACACACACACACACACACACACACACACACACACACACACACACACACCTCGCAAGTGCATGCTTGGGCAGCCCAAGAGGGCAGGCCATTTGCGATTGGAAAGGTATTTGGCTGGAGTTGCAGAATGTCACATGCAGAATTCCCTGGTGTAGGGGAAAATAAGGCATACAGAGCGTTGAGGTAAGACAAACAAAGACAGTCAAAGCAAGAGAACGATGGGGCACTTTGATTAGTTTGATGATTATGACCAACATGTGCTGGTTGCGCACACAAATAAATGTGAAACCAGCAAGCAATTGGGGTCCTTCATTCGCATCAAGGTCCTCCAGCCAGACCTTAAGGCACACTAAATTGCTTTCATGTCCAGTGGCTGGCTGGGAAGTAGAAGAGATGCACAGCAAATCCCGTCTGGCTCATCAGATCTTCATACTAAGATTTCAATATGTCAACCAGGTTATCAACGCGTTCGATTGCCCATCACCCACCGACAATCATGAACACAAAATTCCCGTCATACCTCGGAGAATTCTACAACAGGAAGTGGACTAAGGTGCAGAGTTGGGAAACCCTTGCCCAGGGGACCAGGGGACGCCTCAATGCCACTGAGATAGCGGTTAGGATGATCCAGATGCAGCTGCAGAGCTGCAATGCCATCTGCAGACTTCCTGCAAGTCCAGACAACCTCCAGGCTTGGATGCCAGGTTTGCTCGAGCTATTCTGTGATGTAATACCCACCTGCCAGATTGCGAAAGCCTGCCAGCTCAAACATGAGTTCAACGCAAAACATTGTATCACTGTATGATAAGGTACTGCAACCTCTGTGGCAAGCCCCCCAAGGGCAGAGCAACTCCCATCAATATTCACGTTCTCTTCTGGCCCTTCTTGCCCTTTCTCCTATTTTGCCCCTCCAGCACCATACACATACATCATATTACAATAATACATCATGTTCAAATCAAGTCAATGATCAACACTACAAAAACCTTACCTGATGGAAGCAAATGATTTTCGCAGCGACTGGCGAAGGGTTTTTTGAGCAACTGTCATGCCTGTTTTCAATTGAGTACTGCATCGCACTCCACTGCTGCTAATTGGGGCAAATCTACTCTTTGATGAAGATATGGATGCCCGCAAATGCTTGAGTTGCATGTATGGTTTTGTAGCTCTGATCCTAGCACCACATTGTCAGTCATGCATAACAGAAATGCTTCACAGGTAAAGAGCTGACGGGATTACTGTCAAGTATGCTTTTGTGTTGGGTACTATTGCTCTATCAACCATGCCTGCAAGTACCTCGAGTGCTCATTACATGGCACAGTCATGATAAATGCATGGCTTCCCTACGCCTTGACAATGCAGTTGCTTATGGCGCTTATGCATCCAGTGACACACATCTCCCCCCCCCCCCCCCCAACTCTTGCCTGTCTCTCTCACCCTCGCTCCCTCTCCCCCGCCCTCCAGCTTTCCAACCCCCCCCCTTCTGCCCCTACCGCAATCCATGCATAGATCTAACACAAAGCAGACTTAAGACATAAGCCCCAATTCCACCCGCACATACCCAACAAACAAGCGCACGCGCGCGGGCGCGCGCGCACACACACACACACACACACACACACACACACACACACACACACACACACACACACACAGGTTGCAACCGGGGGATTGAAAGAAAGGCTGAAAGATGCCCTGTGTGCTTGTTTTCTGTATGTTGAAAACAACACACACAGAGGCAACTGTTATGACAAATTTTAGGCAGACATACCTGCTCAGCACAGGAGCACCCAGCGGTAAACGTCTTGTTGTATCAAGATCGCCCAGTGGATGTGAAGGGCAACTGAAACGAAGGGGAGAACCAGCCAATGGGGACAGAACCGGGTTTCCTTTGCTAGCAACTGACCCTCGCACTTTCCCAGCGTTTACAGTCGTGACAGAGAATGCAGGCACGCTCGTGCGTACATTCAAGGTCTTTAGCCTCTCTCGTGCACCCTGAAATTGGACAGCATTGCTTAGTTTTAAAGGCAGGTTTTGACGGGAGGTTTCCTGACACGTGTCAAAAGCAGAGCCGGGAAAGAGAAGGCAGGAGATGAACCCACCCATTTTAATGCCAAGATCAAGATGCATTGAACCACACTGCTTGACAGTGCCTCAAACAGTCTTTGGCATCCCTCCGTATTGGATGTGTGTGTGTGTGTGTGTGTGTGTGTGTGTGTGTGTGTGTGGGTGTGTGTGTGTGTGTGTGTGTGTGGGGAAACAAATAAGGGAAGCCGGAAAGAGGTTGAACTACTGAAGTCTTTCTACATAAAACGCGTACCTGCTCCGTCAGCAAGGTACGACGTTCTGGAGCTCGCAGGCGTGAGTATGCACGAACAGTTGCAAGCATGTTATCACGTTTCTTCAGAAGACTGTTCCCGGTGGGTGAGGGCCCGTTTTGCTTAGCCAGCCCTTTCTTTGAACTACTTGCTTTTCCAGCCTGTTCAGCAACATGTCACACTAGGTTTCAGGCAATCCTAACCTTTTGGACCTAGTGCGCTAAGGCTTGCTCTCTGGAACCTCTTGTTTGTTTGATGCTGAAAGCCACCAGGGTAGAGACATTTGAGCTCTATACTAGTTTCTAGGGATTATTAGAGAACATTAAGCCAGATATGCTGATCAGCTGAACCCTTAGCATGGGCATTGCTAATCAGAAAAAAGATTCATAATGTTTTATGAACAATACATCGAACAATCGGGCCAGCTCACCACAGCATCAACATCACAATTGTCATCATGAGCCATGTCAAGGTCGTTTGCAAAGCTGCTGAGCAGTGTGAAAAATGACTGGGGATCTGGCATCTTGGCATTTGCTGCACCATTGATATATGCAGCAAGCTGCTTGAATGATTCTGCAGATGATTTAAGAGAAGATTGCAAACGGTCTACCTCAGATCCAGCACTAACCAAAAAGGTCTGTGCAGCCTGCAATGTGCAGGATTTCAGTTCATTTGTTCCATGGACTTTCTTACCAAAGCTCTCCAAGACAGGCAGCTAGGCATAGACAAGCAGATGGCACTGGAAGATTCGTTTCAAACAAATTCTTGAGCACTCAGTACCGTGGTGTGTCCATCACAGTGTAACGAGGGCAAGAGAAGCATCTTAAAGGATAAGGACTACTGCAGCACCCAGCTACTCACCTTGTTTCCCAAATATGAACCTAATTGCAAGCAATAGCGATGCAATCTTCCTTACCTTTTTAAAGTCTTCTACACCGTCATTGCTTATGTCCTCAACAGCTTTCGTTACTTCATGGAGCCCCTTCACCAAGTCAGCAACTTCAACCTCAAGAGAGCTGAGCTGAATTTTAGCGGCTGCCATCACACTTGGTAGAGCAGCCTTTAAACCGACCTGGCCGTGATTGTGCTTTGCAACTTGCCGAGCTACAAAGTGTAGGAGTGTTTTATCCCTGCCAATTGTGGACAAATTCGTCTTAGCACCTGGTTATACCAAATTCAAGTCCTGGGATAGAGCTTTTCTGTTTCAGCACTGCATAGACAACTACTGCGCTTTCAAAACAGCCCAACAGCTTCAGACAAATTGATCAGATGTAAGTTACAAAAAGGAGCAGACCTTCCCCCTGTTGATCGCACGTCCTTAAATTTTAGGAGCGCATCAAGCTTGAATCCGGCAGCTGCTCCATTCCGGTTGCCAGCATTGAGAAAATTCCCAACTGCCAATGAGACTTTGAGAACGGCTGGCAGCAATGTGCATTTTCTCACCTGGACTAACACTAGTGTTATGGCAGTGGAGATCAAGCTCCGACTAAGAAGGGTTTAAAAATGCAGTCACAGAACAGAATGTGTTTGCAGGAAGCACAGAGCGCTGAAATTAAGCACAATGTTCAGCATACCTCAGCACATGCACGGGCCAGGGTATCGACGTGATCAGCCACATGCGCTACTCTTTGATTAAACTGCATCTGGAAGCGTGCTGCCTGCAAACGTTCTGAAACCTGCAGCCAGAGACATACCAAGGTCTGCGCATTTCCTCGCCAGCATGTGGGTGCATAGTTCTAATGCCAAGGGAGAGAACTTCTATACATAGTTTCAAGGCCACTGTCAGGCAAGGCTTGAATAAATGAGTGTGGAGTCACCCTCCGGAAGCGTTTGTTTCCTTGGCTAAGAATTACCTGAGGTACTGTCATCATTTCCAGCATAAACTGCTCGACATCTCCAAGGTTCCTCACGTCGCCATGATACGTGGATAGCGCTTTCCGTTCGTCACCAGTCGGAATGGCTTGTAACAGCCCAGTCAGTTCATCCTCGGTAAATCTACGTGAGCTCTCTGTCTGACCATCAGGCGATAAGATTGTGGCTTTAATCTGTTCAAACATGATCGCAAAACCATCAGAAAGCAACTCTGGAAGTGTCAATATTAGACTTCAACATGTAAGCCCTTTTGTCAGCAGACCCTTACCCAACAGAAAGAAAAAAGGTATGGTCAGTTCAATGAGAGTAGGCCACACCTCAGCAGTAGTCATCTTTAAACGACTCAAGAACACCGCAACATTGTTAGATCTTTGCATCTGCAAGATGCTGACACGTGATGGTCGCAGCGCCTTGAATCCGCTGCCTGGAGCATTTCCCACGCTCCGAGCTGCAAATTCTTCTTCCAGCATACTGAAGTCTACACTTACATGGAGGGGTTGGAGTTCCTTCCACACAGTATCAACAACCTGTACATTGGCCATGGCAGCAACTCATAAAATCTTTGTAAAACTCAACTTTATGGGAGGAAATCATAGCTGTTCCTTAACCACCACGAGGACCCCACTTCGAACATAGAATAGAACTGGACATGTGGCTGACAATGTTTTCACAGATATTCAGCATTCCCTCCGAAGTTACAGCATCTCTTTCTGCAAAAGATTGAGTGGCTGGCCCATTTTCCTTACAATCACATAATTCTTATCGGGTTATCTCAACCCAGGAGTGGGAAGTCTAACAGTTGCCTGGGTTGATGCTGACCTGATAAGGAGGCAGCTTCTCCCAAAAGAGCTTGACCATAGGCTTGGAAGGCGCAGGAACATTCAGAGGCGGAGCAACTCCAGTAGCTTTGGGTGGAGGAGGGGCCAGGAGGGAACCTCGCCCATTCCGTGGAGGAGGTGGAGGAGGGGGTCGGCTGCCAGGGGTCTTAGATCCTGCTGTCTTAGGTGGGGGAGGAGGAGGTGGGGCAGGCGGGGCACCCGGTCCGGACTTTGGAGGAGGGGGAGGCGGGGCAGGCGGTCTGGATTTTGAAGGAGGGGGAGACGGGGCAGGCGGTCCGGACTTTGGAGGAGGGGGAGGCGGGGCAGGCGGTCCGGACTTTGGAGGAGGGGGAGGCGGGGCAGGCGGTCCGGACTTTGGAGGGGGGGGAGGCGGGGCAGGCACGCCTGGCTTTGTAGGAGCAAGGGACGGGCAAGGGGAAGCTGGTGCTTTTGGTTTTGGAGGGGGTGGAGGCGGTGGTGGTGGGGGGCCTCCTGTTTTTTTTGCCACTGTAAGCACCTGGGATGAAGAAGCAATTTCCCGCATTAATGAGCGATTGATGCAGATATCATCTTCCACTGGAAAGGGATGTGACAAACCATCTAAACCTTCATTCAGAAGGGGGTTTGCCACTGCACTGACACTGTTGGCTCTGGGACCCCCCGGCTGGCCTGGAGCAGAAGGACTTTGCAAGCGGGATACGTCTTGAACCTTGCGCGTTGGACACCCTAAATGATAAACATCCTGATGAACAGAAGAACTGGGACAATGTCCGTGCATAGCCGAGAGGGACTGTGTCTCTATTGGACCATTGTTGGAAATCAAGGGCCGCCTTTGCTTCGGAGAGCAACTCAGAAGGCTCGGGGACGCAGGTCCAATGGGGTCATTCAAAGGATTTGGAGACGCCCTCTGCAAATGAAGGCCAGGTTGAGAGGAAAAGGTCTCAACCTTGCCTTCAGGTGGGCCAGAGTCATCATGTTGTGCACAAGCTAAGTTTTCCAGTCCACCAAACCTCAAAGTGACTTGAGGTTGCTCAGATGCATTCCGATGTTGGCCCGAACTGTATCCAGGCTCACCCCGATACGCGGGCTCATAGGAAGAGAGCTGTGGAGTGGGATCCGTCCCCGGTGGTGACAGAAGGCCCTCAGTCATGCCACCACTTGTGCGGATGCTGCCCGACTTGTGGCCTGGCGTGACATTAGCAGCTTGCATCACGCTATTGTGGCGAGTGACCGCATGGCCGCTCCCGTGAGGACTGTTGTGTGCTACGCGATTCTGGCCTTCATTTGCTTTGTTATGAACACCACCTTGTGTTCCCACATTATCCAAGATCCGTTGAGAGCGTCCTGTCTCCAGCCTCACATCATTGAGCTTCTCATTGTTTGCTCCAGTGTTCCCAGGCTCTGCAAGACCCATACCTACGCTTTCCACTGCCAGACCTTCTTCTCCTCTGAACTGTGGATCCAAATGGGTGGCTGTCTCTGGTATCGGCTTGGGTTCCTCCTGGCGATGTTTAGTTCTACCTGCCTGATGCACCTCCCCTTCAAGACCAGGATGACTGCTCAGCGGCTTCCGGCCCGCCACATTTTCAACAGATACCCTATCAATCTTCGCTTCTGCCTGCCTGCCTGAGTTAAACATTCGGACCCTGCTTGGGCTTCTAGGGGGACCAGTCCCACTTCCCAACCCTCCGCTGTCATTTATCTTGGCCGCTTTTGAGCCTGGCATCACAGCTGACTCATGCAAGGTGTGGCTGCCGCTTGGCCATGCTTGGAGTGCAGCCGAAACATGGTCTCCAGTCGTTGGAAGTGCCCCTTCAATTTGTGTTGACAAGCAGTCGCTTCTCACTGAGTCATGCGGCTTATCCAGCCTTACTGCTTTGATTTTGCTGTGCCCTGGGACCAGGACGTCTGCACTTGCCCCCTTCATTTTCATAAAGTTGCTGGCTACAGCAGATCCAAGTCTAAATGCAGAAGACCCTTGGCTAATGTTGCTCGTGTCAACGCTTGTTTTGGAGGTGTTTGTCCCCCTGATTGGTCTCCCAGGTTCCACTGGGAGCGGAACACGTGCTTCAATACGCAGCTTCCTCACACGATGGGCTCCTGCATTACCCAAGCTCGTCAGCCACTTTGGCTTGCACTTCTCTCCTACCACAACCTATCTATAAATGGCTTCAATGCTGCTTTGCAAGATCCTTGTCGCTTCAAGGTAGTCTTAGGTATGGTAGGCATTTACTTCTGTAGACAGTTTAAATTTGTAGCTCTCTCAAAAGTGGGTCTGACAGACAAGACAATGTCACACTTTACCGTGTATTGCGGTTTAACCCTCACAGGAACACCGAAGTAGACAGATTACAAGAGTTGCAACCAGGAAAGGCATCAACAACCAACAAGGCTACACTTCTGGGAAGACCCACCGCTGCTAGTCGGTGTCAAATTTCCAGCAAATGTCAACCTGAGATACTTCAGAATGGTGGTACTGCTTCCAAGCTGGAACACGTGCTGCAGTGGTGAGGCCCCTTGGCTTTGGAGGCGAATCTCCCCTAATTTTTCAAAGTGCGCTAGGGGAGATGCTGCATGTGCAAAGGCTATGGTCTTTGGTGTGCTGGCGGAGTCTGCAAAAAGGACCTGAACCAACAACCAGCTAAGGGCTGCCCGATGTAAAGAGCCTTTAGGGTTCTTCACTGCAGAGATGACCACACTGGTAGACATGGAAAATAATAAAGATGGTGGCTCCAACTAAAGTACCTTTAAACATGTGAACTTCACGCACCAAAATGTGTTCTGGGATAGGTCATACCCGAACAGTAACATCAGTTTGAGATCTCCGGGATAGCTCAATGGTACAAGAACTCTCCATTTTGCTCCGGAAGCTTCTGTACTCGATTTACCCAACCCTCAGCATTAAACTAATAAAATCGAAAGCAGCAGTCATTGCATCTCGGCAGTGACACGAAGGTGACTTGCACTCAAGAGCTTGAACAAAAACGAGCAGTACCTGCCTGTACATATCTTTACACCCATAGAAGTTAACTAACAGTGGTGGGCAAGGTTAAGCAAAATAGCACATCTCGGTCAACGCTGTCATGGCTTGAATACCATGGAAACCTTGGCCTAGCTGGAAAAGTACAACGAAACACATGACAGAAACATACAGCCCTAGTGCGCAGGCCCTTGATATTGGGTGCTAATGCATACTATCTTCAACAAAACCCTGTAGTTGATGGGCGTGCCATGTACATCAAAACAATAAGCAGCTGTGAGAGGTCCTTGCGCCAGGAAGATTTCCAGGGGAATGTTAATTTTGCGCCGGAGTTTGCATGCAGTTAATAAAAAGAGGGGCCAAACTGCAATACAGGGATAGACACTCTGTGCATGTCCTGCAGAGCATATGCTGTTCCCCACCTGGTTGTCCATGTGTCCCGACGATTGATGTTGCCCTTGTTACTGTTGCCCACCACGCTTTCGCACCCTGTCCCACTTGCTGATTCAACTTTTCTAATGATGGAAGCTACAACACCTGTTTCTGTTCTTTTAAATGGTGCAGTGCTGCTCTTCTGCTCAGAGTCAGTTAGGTTGACAGGTCCAGCCTGGGAGATCAATGACACCCCTCTTGGAACCTGTGAGTGGCCCTGATGAAATGCAGGACTGAAGCTGTCTCCGTAGCTTTCTTCTTGGAAAGCTGCTGAAGCTGAATTTGGAGTGGCGTCCATGACTGTGTTGCGCCTTTGAATGCTTGAAGCAGCAGGTCTGGACTTCACCGTCTCACGGGTCATACCAGCAGGCTCTGTCACGGTCTTAACGTCCACATTGAGGAACTTCCTTGGTGGCTTGTTCTCCTTATTTCTGCGGTTAGCTGTCAAAGCTATGTTCATGTCTAGGGAGGTTGCCTGCCAAGCAACATATCTCACAACGGGATAGCGGGTACTTTACATGGGGAGAGCATACAGGATATGGGTATCACACACACCATGTACCAAATGTCGTCTTGGTGAGGAAACCTGCTGGGTACGGAATGCATACCTCCCCATGACACCACAGACGCGCGTCAACGGCAACGTTCCCGTATCATTTTTGTACTCAGCCGTTAAAGTAGAGCTTATTGGCAGAGATCTTATTACTTCATGCATACACTCGATTCGAAGTGTTTGCATTTTGAAGGAGCCGTTGGGGTCTCCTTACATAAGGACCCGAACCTTACATAAACCTCAGTCATGGGCACGGATCTCCCCCTAGAGATAGCAGGGCTTTTATAAGTCTATAAACTCCGGTAGATATCGCAGCAAGAAACACCACAGCCTTTTGCCTCTTGCAGAGGTGGTTCAATAACCCGTAGAGGTGGGTATTGCGCCCAAAACACAGATGCAAATGTGCGGTCCTCCACTGCAACGTTTTTTAGCATTTATACTGTGATACGGAGTTATAAACTGGATATTAACCTTTTGAAGAAGGGGACGAATGAAATGGTTGAATCATGGTCGAGTCACGGAGCTGCATGTCCTGGACTTCGCGTAGACATGTTTGGATTCCTTCGAACTTCGGAAGCAGGCAGGGCCTGGCAGGCGTTTGCCGCCAAATCTGCGGCGCTTTATATTTCGCTCTGAGCTGCAAGTTGCAGCCTGCAACGTAACAACGATGTTGCTCAACTCACTGCTGGAAGAGATTGAAGTGTTCAATCACTTTCTACAAGTCTCGGTGTGTGTGGTTGTTTCGTCCCTGACGCATACCTTGTTGGGTTCGCTGGTTGTAAATCACAGACGGCAAAGGATCTCAACCCCCCGTCAGCCTTGCACGGAAGATTTCTTTCAGAAATAGCTGTCTTTAATCAGGTCTCGTACCCTTGCATGAACAATAAAGAGAGAGATGCACAAGCGTTGTGAAACATCCTGTGACAGTGACGTACTGCCTCCAACATGGGACAAGATCTTTCGAAAGGCAATCATGCATCGCAGGTCCTTCGTGAACAATGTGATGAGTTGATATGAGCCACACGAATAGGGGTGGCGCAGAACGACATAGAATGAAGTTCATTCGATGAACCTCATTCATTTTATGAACCTCTGCAATTGTGGATGAAACTCCCTCCATGTTATCTTTTTGCCGCTGCCATATCCCACCAGGCCTGCCAGGTAGTGAGCCATTTCGTGTCTCCTCCTTTCTTACAAATCAACCCAAGAAAGCTGCAAGTGTTACTGGGAGGTGGGCTACATTCAAGAGTCATTCCACAACCTTTGTTAAACCCTGATGCCTGAGTTATGTGATCATTCATAAAATCAGCAAATTTAATGTACCAGCCGCCTTTCCCCCACCTAGGGGGAAATAAGGGGGGGGGGGGGGGATCTGATCACTGCTCTGAGTTGTGATAGGTGGCAAGACATACAAGGCCCTTTAAGTAAGCTATGACTGGCCTTGTGATCAGAAAGGAGGGGGGAAAGATCTCATGTATGCTGATTTGGAGAACTCTACAGAGTACAGCCAAAACCTCATCCTACTTACACTTTCGGCCACACAACACTCTTACTTCCAAGTACAGGCAGACTCGAGCCTCCCCGCTCTTACATCCCTTGTCATGGCCGCCCATAGCCCTGAGCCACACAGGTAAGCATGCAATTTTGTGACGGTTTGCCGCATGTCATAGCTGCCTCCCATTTAGTTTTTCCAGTTGTCAACAAGTTGCTTCCTGCTACAGGGTGTATCACAGACACCTGGATTTTCCCCTCTCTTTTATATCTCCAAGGCTCCCACTCTGAGAATATATGTCTGCAAGCCCCTCAAACAGGCCGCCAGTGACAGCCTTGGGCTGCATATTCTTATGATTCCTGGTCAATACGTGAAGTAATCACAAAATTCCCATGCTTTGTCTGAGCACAAAGGAGGAGCACACCCGCTGGTAGTTTTACACGAAAAACTGATTGCATCATATGATCAGGATCCCGATAACAAAGGATCGGCACCTGCATAGGGTCAGGGGTGTTGTCGTTAATCTTGACTCGAAACTAAATTGCAAAATGACCATGGCTCAGTGAAGTAGCATTACCTAAAGAAAGGGCATTTGGATTGTCAACTTTGCACAGGTCAAAATACTGCACTTGGGTAACAACAAATACTGCACATTAATGTTAACGTTGCCACCTCATGCTTGCTCGCCTCAGGATTCCCAGGAGACCGAGAACAATTGCAAGCATAAGATCATCTTCCCATAAGCACAGTGAAGAGCAGGTTTGACCTATACCTTGCACGGACTCCATCTGATACACAAGCTCTTGACCTTCGTGTTCTGTGGATTAGGGCCCTTTGTTCAGGGTGCAGGACAAAAGCCATACAATTTTATTATACATGACCATGCACAGCTGTGCACCCGTGTTAAATATACATTAACACAGGTGCAAAACGTTTCACATATGCAAGTGTAATGCCTGCCTTTCCAATGCGAACATGACTGTTGTGCAACAAATCGAATGGCATCAGGTAGCCCTTTTTTCTTGGTAACAAGCACTGCCTTTTCGGCATACTCTAAGGGAAAACATTGTTAACAACGTTGGCGAACGTCGCATGGAGCAACACCTGGTATATGTATCATCGACTGCATGTACTTAAGGACGGATTACAAAATGTCTGCCAGAACAAGATCTGGAGATTTCCCTTTCCAAAGCATGACCAACACACAATATATTGTCTTTATGTATATACATAAAGGCAAAGGGTATGTATATGAATCCTAAACCCAAATCGAGACCTACTAAAATAGGCATTTCCAAAATGTTCTTCCTACACTTGATCAACATGGTCCCGTAATGATGACCTGGGTTGCAATGCATGGCAATGGGGGAGAATTTTCAAACCTTACTACATTCTGATTACTTATTCACACGCATGTTGCTAGCACATTGCGATGCGTGTAAACATGCTACCATGTGGTGATAATAAATAACTCGACCGTAGCATGCACAAATTTCAAATGGACTATCGAACAGTTGTCAGATAGTAAATACGTGTATGCAGGATCATTCAATGTTTGTTACACACACAGTCACAAAGAGGACTAACCGTCCTCCAATTCCATCTGGGTGTTAAGGGCCTCGTACACAACATGGGCCCCAGATCATTGGTTAAGCACAGCTTCCAACCTAGCCATGACTTCTGCTTCAAATGACCCACGTGAACCAGAGGCTGGTGACGCCAATCGTGATTTCATTATACCAGAGGCCGCAAAGCCACACATGCTTATGCTGCCTAACGACATGCTTTCTTCATCCGCAACTGCTGGATTGGCGTCCATTTGGGCTGGGACAGTCCCTTCACGACTGCCAATGAGATTCGTGTCCTCTCCAGCATCGCAGTCCCAAAATGCCTCTGAGTTGGACTCAAATTCCTGTGTTTCCAATTGGCCAGGTGCAACTGGTGAAGCACACGTGCCGCCTGTCTCAGGAGAGGGACTTCCTTGCGTATTCACGACCTCAACATTTGAAGGAGGATAGTCCTGACCTCTCTCCACTCCCCTGCGTATGCAACCGAAAGTGTAGTCGTTCCCGCATATTGTAAATCTCTGGAAAGACAGAAAGAATGAGTAGTCTCACTCACATGCCCCAGATTTAACTCAATCATCCTAAATGCCAAAGATCTCGAGGCTACGCTGACTCCCAGTCGTCAAAGTATTGCCAATGCTGAACTCGACCTTTTCTTTGAAGGATCTGCACCACAGGTCACCTCTGTGAGAGGTGGTGGAGACAACCATGGTCTGCAGTGCCACATTCATGTATATGTTGGGGAAGCCACCATGTCAGATTTTAATTGTTGAGCACAAAGGAGAGAAACTCGGTCCCAAAGCACTTTCAATTAAAAAGAAGCGACATGGTAACAAATGTGCCAGTCCATGATAGGTGGGCGACATGGTAACAAATGTACGAAGTCCACGATAGATGTTTCATGGCATGTCAAAGTCTGGTCTACGTACCTAGCATTTTCTCCACCTTCAACAGTCGTGCCAAACTCCACAAACTGCTTTGCTTGCAGCTGTGTCATGCAAGCAACTGAATACGACCGTCGCATCGCGACAGGCTTGCCAGCTGGGCTAGGTATTGAGGGTATCTGTTGAATCTGTCCGTCCAGCTTGAACATTCCTTTTTGCGTAACGCCACGACGTACCTGCCATTCTGACAAGGCGGCCCAGGCGTACCTGGACGCCCCGTCCTTCATGTGTTGCCTTCATATTAGCACAACCCTCTACATGAAATAGCAGAATACATAAAGATGCCTGTGACACGAAGTAGTGTTTGACTGATGAATTCTTGAGTAGATCTCCACGTAAAAAGCGTGACATGGAGCGCAACATCGTACGACATAGCATATGGGGCCATTTCCATCGCAGGATGTGGATTGGAGAGCCTACCCATGAGTAGAAAACGTCACATAAAGACAATAAGGACAGATACAAAAGTACTGTCGTCGTTTTTTCGTACTTGACAAGTACATGGGTCAACATACCTGTTAGAATCTCGCACAATTCGGTCCATGAGGTGATAATCCAGAATGCGGAAGCGGCTAACTGGTGGATGTAGGTAGAGATCTATGACATACTCGCGAGATATACGCCGGAGGTTCTGCGTATGGCTCATCCTGCCATTGAAGAGTCACCAGGGGACATTCAATAGCATGACCAAACTTCCATGGGACATGATTGACGTCTCATGCATGACATAAGCACACATAAAGCATTTAGGTCACAGCCATCATCAAGCTGCAGCTATCACGAAGTGTCATAATAAAGAACGAACAGTAAGCATACACAAAAGCAAACAACACCCACTATGTGGATTTGATAAGCACAGCTGAGAAGAAACACTCACTAGGTAGGTGTCAGCATACTGAGAAGCAGGGAACAGGAATGTGCACAAAACCCCTTAGATGCATCCCCATAAGGCCCATATAGCTTCTGGGATAATCCGTCAGGCATGGAGTTCAAAATGTTAATCTTCCAAGCAATGATCCTTACCATGTCAGGGTTGAAATTATCTGGTTGTAACCTGGTAATTTAATCCCAGACCTGCAATATGCAATACTGGGTTAGCCAGACACAGGCTTGAGGGACATGCTGTAGAAGGTTCAGAAGACAAAATAATAGCTTTTGACCTATGAACCCTTGCAAACCCCGTCTTTTATAAAACCTTATTAGGCCTCTGTAGCCATGAAGGCTTGGTCGCCAACAATCAGCCAATCAACCCTGTACAGTTGTCTTGCCATTGCTTTTTGCTTACACATGTGTAAGCAAAAAACAATGGCAAGACAGCTTGCTTCTAAATGAAGTTCAGTTTTAGAACTCCCTCGTCCTCCCCACCCCCACCCCCACAAACGAAGAGAAAAAACAAACGTTTATGCAAGACATGCGTGCCCACGCACTCTTGTGCAGCCAACGCCTGCGCACTCACATGCACACACAAAGCGCGCGCGAGAGAGAGAGAGAGAGAGAGAGAGAGAGAGAGAGAGAGAGAGAGAGAGAGAGAGAGAGAGAGAGAGAGAGAGAGAGAGAGAGAGAGAGAGAGAGAGCGGGGGGGGGGGGATACATCCCCTCTTGTCTGAGGATAGAGTAAATACCGAAGGCTTGGCACTGGACACCAACGATCCCACAGCAAGCGCCATCCAGATATGCCACCCTCATACGGAGGAAGATTCTGCCAGAGGCTGGTGTCTTTGTCTTCAACATCTACAACCACCACCTGCAGTTCCCCATAAATGCTGCAATACGTTTGCAACTCACCATATCTTAGTAAGCCAATTCAATACCAGCAAAGTTGTTACTGTTTGCAAATTCCTATGTCATAAGAGACACAGCATCCACAGATAGAAGAGGGGGGGGGGGGGGGCATGCCGCAGTCGTAATGGTGTCCACCAAAGGCCCCTACCATGTCCACTCCCATGGAGCGCATGACATCCACCGGGATGTTATTGAGATAACCACCATCTATCAGCAATTCACCCGCCTCATAGACTGGCGGCACCAAGCCCATTATTGTCATACTCGCCCTTACAAGTTTCCACAGCAGCCCACGATCGTGAGCAGTCGGTCGTCCTCTCGTGAGGTTTGTGGTCATGCAGAAATACCTGCACGCATTAGGAAGCGATAGTTAGCAGATACCTGGGAATGGGAATCTCAATGACTTTCAAAGCATCTGCTTACCCTTAATCATACCAGTTCACTGAAACATGGTTGTATGGATGCCTGGGGGCCGTGCTGTCTTGCGCAGGTAACTGAGCTTGTTTCCTACCTTCTGTAATCCACATGTAATAGATACGGCCCCTGTACTTGATCAGCCTATGGCACATCCCTTGGCAAACATAGTCTTGACCAACACATTGTCAACACATTTCTCAGACCGAAAGTACATCACATCCTGCCCTAACTACCAGCAAAAAGCACTCTAATGTAGTGCAAAAGATACAAGCGGAACAGATGTGTGATTAACTTCACATGATTAAATGCCTGCCTGAGCACACTATTGGAACCCCTGCAGCTGCTCCAATTAGAATGAAGTCCCTCGGAGCCCAGCATACCGTAACCAGAGATCTTCAATGTACTGTGGTCCATTGGCCATCGACTGCCGAACAACCCGATCAAAACCTGCTCCAGAAAATAAGCTGATGACCGGCAGGGTGATGTCCCTTACAAGCTGACCCACGCTCCCCATCTGAGTGGCATACTCTCGCACAACTAACTTCATCTGCTCCCATGAGAGCCCTTGCGCATAGAGCGCTGCCATGAAAGCTCCCTGCATGAGGGAACGCAGGGTCTCTGCTTTGAATCAATTTTGCCCATGTTTTCCCTTCAGCATTAAGCAGCAATCAATCTGAGACAGGCGCAAGGAATTTTTATTTATTAAGGATTTGAAGAATTCAGCAATGTACTTCAGGAGATTCGCACCTGGGAAGTCCCACCAATCACATCAATGGGAATTCCTGCAGAGTCCAGTGCCTGGAGAACTCCGAGATGAGCCAGGCCTCTTGAACCCCCACCAGACAATACCACTCCGATTGCTTTCCCAGCCATCCATCTCGCCACGCGTGCCAAATCCTGACCACCAAAACTTGTAACTCTGTCTCACAATTATCAGCTGTACAGGAATATACTGCAGCAGCAGCTGAAGATTTTGATGAAACTAAGTGCCTGGAATTGAGTTGCAATGTTCTTACCACAGGACGGGATAACCGGACATGGTGATATCGTGACAAGTGCGGTCGCACTCCCAGCCATGCTGCCGTCCCTTGTGGGTCTTTCCTCTCTGGATGCAACATCACAAGCTCCACACGGCTGCATCCCACATCGGGAAATCCTCAGACAGCATTCACGCAAGCACGCACTCCGGACAAATACTTTCATGCAAAGGCGTGCCTTTGTCGTCCTAACCCCTTCGGACAGGTGCGTATCGCCATCACAGCAAGTCTTGTAAGGGGTATACCGCATATGTGCTGCCCAATGCTTTGCTTCCAGAAGAGACTGCGTAAATTCATCTGCTGGGGGCTCAACGCCGAGGGGATTGAGCGATGAAGCTCCTAGGGCCATATCAAGACTTTCAGTTCGTCCCGGAAGAGGACCCATAGATGCCCAAACCAGGTCTAGTTCCACATCGTTCAGCTGCAAACCCCTAGGCCTTGAAAGTCAACCCAACCAAAACTGATCATCATGCCCAAAGTGTACAGGCAATATCAGTGAGCGCACAATATCACTCACCAAGGCATCCAAATTAGAAACACGACAGTGTCAACAGAACCTCCTGCTAGCAGACGCAAAAAGATTCAAACACCGGGAATCCTCAGACTGCCATGGCTGATCCATGGCCAACATAATATGCGGGCAAACCCCCCCCCCCCCCCCACCACCATCGGTAAGCCCAAGCATTAAGTGCATGTGTGCATGCACATTTTGGAAAATACATAGATATGAGGGGTAAGTACGGATGCCCGCACATACGCCTGGCTGCCCGCACACCTGCCCAAGGCGCATGTATACACACGCACGCACGCACGCACGCACACACACACACACACACACACACACACACACACACACAAACACACACACACACACACACACACACACACACACACACACACACACACACACACACACACACCCACACAGAGAGACAGAGAGAGAGAGGGGGGGTGGGGGGGGCTCTATCCATGTCAGGCAACCCATCCCATGTCATTACTTCAGAAACGAAGAGAGTAAGTCAAAGAGATAAGAGGACCTCTTCCAAAAGCCTGAGATAGTCTGAGCATTTAACTTACACTGGCATCCCCATTTCCATATCCCACAAGAAGTATACAATCAGCATGCGAGACACAGATCCGAGACCAATATGTTTTTGTCGCATCTCCTTCAAGTAGGATAAACCTGAAATTAAAGCAGTTCCAGTCTCAGGATGATAGCATTGTCAATATATGTTCATTTCAATCGCTGTTCTATACAAAAATGCAAAATCAGTATTATAGCTACTGAAAAATCCAGATTTTGATCGCAGTATTCTTGTACATCTACCCACCGATGTTGAGCACGTTAGATATTGGCAGTTGTTCTAAGAATTCAGTGCACCTTGAGTCACTTGATAAACTGAGCAGGCATCACATCGATATCGACAGTGTTGCACATAATATCTGTGGGACTCTTTGGCATCCACATAACTTAGTTACCCATGTTCTGCCACTTCTTTTGTGAATATTGTACTCCCCCTCATTCTGGCATCGATATTCTTCTAGTTTGCACACAACAATTGCTTTCGGGTACATTTATCAAAAATGCGACAACACCT
>KV908468.1:405796-408423 GCA_002005505.1 Botryococcus braunii | reverse complement strand
TATATATATATATATAATAAAAATATATATATTATATATAAAACTGTTTAAATTGAATCACATGCCAAGCCTTACATAATAGTTCTTGCCCTAATCTGCTGTGCGCTGTTAGTTAAGCTCATGCATGCCTAGACTTGGGGGATAGTGCTTGGCGTCTCGGGGTTTATCCTACCCTACCTTGCCTACATAGCCAACCTTGCCACATGTTAAAACAACGTACTAGTACTGGTTTGCAGTGAATGTCCCAGACATGTATGATTGGATGGGTGAGGGATGGCGTACAAGCTTCCCATACAAGCTTCCCTTGCTCGATTGAGCTCAGAGCTAATACTACCGATCACTCCGGAGCCGCCTGATTTGAACGCCAACTCCCGTGACAGATGATCTGCTAGGTTCGGCCCATGTACCAGGTGTGGTGGTGGTCGTATCATTGGCGAAGTTCATGGTCACTGCTACAACCAAGGAACCCGTCGGTCGTGAGTTGGTATGCGCTTCAGGCTTCATTCGTAGCAACGGCTGTAAAAAGTGCTACACCGCTGCTCATAACCTGGGAGTCGTGACCCCGATCAACGGTTCCAGTTATTTTGTCACGGAACCCGAAGCTGCAGTAGTCGTGCACTACCTACCATTGCGAAAGTTTGATGACAAAGTCGTTAGGACCTTAATGGAAATGGCGAAACTCAAGTTCAATGTTGGCCTAGCTCCGTTGGGTTTGGATCCCAAACGCCAGAAGCCCTCAACGGCGTGGCCATGCATCGCAAAGGTCCATGGATTCCGGACCTTGGCTGCCGGCCCGGATGAACAAGCAGCGGCACTACGTACGTCCCGTGTGCAACTTACCTTGGATAACGGCCTCCAGATTCCCAAGGTTGGACTTGATATAGCTGTGCTAGACCTGGGCTCCAAATTTCTCGGTCAGGGCCTGCGCGTCGTCGAGAAGAGGATCGTGGCTCCGACCGAACAGATAGTTCCGGACTTGCCAGTCCGGCTGTTGCCGATATGAGCGACCAACGGCACTTGGCGTAGGCATTGGGGGAAAGGATCCCAATGCCAGAGTCATGCTAGTCAACAGACTCTACCAGCCATATGGGAACAATGGGGTCTATGCATCTAAGGACACTGGGATGTTGGAGTCCATAAGCCCTGCTGGTATATGAACTTCGTAGTCTGAAAGTCAACGTGTCCGTTCTGTTCCTCTCCGAATATGCCGCTGAGCACGACGAACTTCACAGACCAATACTGCTGCATTTATGAGGAGGTTAAGCTTCGCTGCTTAAGCTTGCTGCATCATTGATATAAACCAATTTTATATAAAATAAGTAAACTGTGGTTTAGGCAGCTGTTAGAGACTGCCAGTTAAAGGAGACAGCGTTTATGGAACGCTTATAAGCTCTTCGTTCGAAGTCGTTAAAGCTTGTTGTAAAGTGCACAAATTTGAACAAACTTCACATAAAGACCTGTAATGGATACATACAGTTTTTTAAGTGTACGTACAGAATACTAAAGTTTGACAACATCATCGGAAAAGAACCAGAATGATGCCAGAAAAGTACTAGTAGTTAATTGACTACTGCGTTATAACTCCTGTGTACCTATCAACTGTGCAACAATTGTACAATTGTGCTTGCAACGGAATATTTTCTATTTCCCCTACTCAAAAGAGGACATGCTGCCTACCATCGCAACTGTCGTCCTCATGAGTGGTCACCTGGGGGCCCGGAAGGTGTTCCAAAACCATCCTTTTTAGGACCCTTTAGGACCCGGGAGCATTGATGCGCAAGATTTAGCAAATATGGCTGATCAGAATTCCAACATATCACAGTGGCGCTTGAGATTAAGCATTCAATCTATAACAAGGGATGCTCTCTCTCATCATTATTGAAAAACGATTAGCAGCCCTGCAGGAATATTAATACCCAGTTTCAATGGTACGGGCAACAGATCGCTGGGCAGTCGTTGGCGTGTTGGTTGGGTCAGCAGCGGACTCCGTCTCCATAGTGCGTCTGAGCAGGGGGTCATGCGAAGTTGGCGAAGCTGAGTACAGAACTCTTATGAGGTAACCTATATCTGCATTTGCATGGCTATGGGTTCGCGGGAGGTTGATAGCCTTGGAATTCCAAATGGGGTGCCACCGCGCGTGCACCACCACGTGCATCAAATGGTGCGCGGGGTTGAACTTTTTTTCAGCGACGGTTTGTTTGTCTTAACAAACCCAGGAGGTTTAAAAAATCTATGTATTCATTTTCCTATGTCGAGACACGAATTACTAAGGTTTCAATGTTTTTCGGTGCGACCAGTCCAAACCGCAAAAGTACTGGTATAACCGTAGTCCAGGAGAAATACCAGATACTTAAGTACATCACACAATCAGGAATACCCAGTACCCAATTTCTGCTCCTAAATGCACCCTAATCAGCGGGAAACTATCGTTCACTGGCCGCAGCAGGCATTTTCACGAGGTTTACAGTATTTCGGGTGTATTCCGAAACAATTCGCCGCGGTTTGTCTGCAATGCTTAGCAAGTGCATCACACATATTATTCATGTATAACGAAACATTCTCATGCAAGAACATAATCGGCAGCGAAACGATTCCAATCACACATCACCCCCTCCCAGACCCCAACC
>KV908468.1:400796-403296 GCA_002005505.1 Botryococcus braunii | reverse complement strand
CTGTGGAGTATGTTGGGATATTCTGAGATTCTAAAACTTTATGCAGGCCCTATATATACCAAAGCCCTAGACACCTAGCTATCTATATGTATACGAGCCCTGCATGACGGTGAATGTATGCCTACATAGGTGTATATATACGGTGAACTTCATAGATTAGACCCTATAAAGGTATTCTAGGCTATATAGTATAGGTTGAGCTTCATACACAAGATGAATTTGTACATTACTCATGAAGCCCTTGATATAAGTTTTTTGCTAGCTGTAAGAGTAGTGCAATATTGATTGAATTAATTAGATGGTTAAAGGAAATGAGACGGAACATTACAATAAGCTTGCACGGAATTCCTTACAATCTGTATCCTTGTTGCGCCGACTAGGGACACGTCCCTTGAGCTACGCTACTACCCGGCACACTTGCCGTACTGCACTTTCCACGAGACCTTATCCAGAAGGACCATGACAACACGGATCCGACCCGAGCACTCAGCCGATTCGAACCCGGTCCTAGTCACTGTTACACTAGCTAGCTAACATTTGATACTTATTTAAACCTTGTGGGCTAATACTTTGGGCAAATTTGGGCTAACAGGACTTGCCCATGCAATGGTGGTAACAAGAGAATCAAAAGCAGGACTCTACAGGTGCAAGAGAAGAAGTACATGTCTGGCAGGTCAAGAATGAATATTTTGCCCTTCAAGTCGATGGAGGATGCATCATATGACCAGCCCATCGATGTAGGTGACATTGACTACTTCCACCAGCTTTTCACGAAAGGTATGCCGTAGTAGACTACGTGTCATACTGTAGTAGCTACAAGAATAGTAGACTTCGTGTGATACTATAGAAACTACAAGAAATGCTGATTTCTGGGCTATCCCCAGTGCATTTAAATTTAACCTTTAATGTATATGTACCCTTGCCCATTAATACCTCAAGTCAAGCACTCAAGTATAGCTTGATCTCGTGAACTGCGAATTCGCTTCAAACTTTCCTAGCCATTTAAATGGCTAAGAAAACAAATTTAGTAAAAATACAGTTATTCCATATAAATTAGACATAAATTTATTCCTTGCACCTCCATAAAATTATAAACATGGCAAGTTGATTGTATCACACACGTCATGTCCTGATGCAACAGTGACTAGGACCGGGTTCGAATTCGGCTAAGTGCTCGGGACCGGTCGGATCCGTGTTATCATGGCCCTTCTGGACAAGGTCTTGTGGAAAGTGCAGTACGGCAGGTGTGCCTGGTAGTAGCGTAGCTCAAGGAACGTGTCCCCAGTCGGCGCAACAAGGGATACTAAATGTAAGGGATTCTGAGAAAAACATCATGTAATGTCTCCGTCTCGTTATCATACCCTTCTAATTGTACTATTCTTACACCTGAGGTGTATGTACACGTGTATACATATTCTATTTATCGGGGACCTATATGGCGAGATGTCAGCACCATAGCACTCTGGTTACACTGCTCTGGCCAGGGGCCCATGGGGACCGCAAGCATGCATATGCGTAGGCCTTACCTGTAGAGTTCTCGGCCCGTAATCTGGTTGCGAACCTTTTAGGCCTTTTAGATGCCCCTCAAGGCTTTTTTGTCGAGATGATACTCGGGGGCCTCATGCTTGGCATCTCAAGGTTTATCCAGCCTTCCGTATATAGCTATAGCCAGCCGTTTCAAATGTTAATTCTAGCGTAATGTACTGGTTTTGCAGCGCATGTCCCAGAAATGAATGGCTGGATGGATGAGGGGTTTGCTTTCGAGCTTCCCGTAAGCACAGACCCAGTCCTACCCATGGCCATCACTCAGGAGGAGCCTGACTTAACGCCAACGCCCGTGCCAGATCTTCTGCTAGATTCCGGCCCAATGTACCAGGTGGTGGTGCTGGTCGTATCGCTGACGAAGTTCAAGGTCACGGCTACAACCAAGGAAACCGTCGGTCGTGAGTTGGTATGCGCCTCAGGCTTTGTTCGTACCAACGGTTCTAACAAGTGTTACACTGCTGCTCATAATTTGGGAGTCGTCACCCCTATCAACGGTTCCAGTTATTTTGTCACGGAACCCGAGGCTGCAGTAGTCATGCACTACCTACCATTGCGAAAATCTGATGACAAAGTCGTTCGGACACTAACGGAAATGGCGAGACTCCAATTTAATGTTGGCTTAGCTCCATTGGGTTTGGATCCCAATGGGCCGAGACGCCCGGACGAGTGGCCTTGCATCGCAAAGGTCCATGGATTCCGGACCTTGGCTGCCGGCCCGGAAGAACAAGCAGCAGCACTACGTAAGTCCCATGTGCAATTTACCTTGGATAACGGCCTCCAGATTCCCAAGGTTGGACTTGACATAGCTGTGCTGGATCTGGGATTCAAACATTTCGGCCAGGGACTGCGCGTGGCTTGGAAGAGGATCTTGGCTCCGACCAAAGAGATAGTTCCGGACTTGCCATTCCGGCTGTTGCGATATGAGCGACCAGTGGCATTTGGCATGGGAATTGGG
>KV908468.1:393296-395796 GCA_002005505.1 Botryococcus braunii | reverse complement strand
AAAAGCGGAGCTGCTATTTTGAGGAGATGGAGGGGGGCGCGCGACCCATACCGTCCAGTTGTACTTCTCTGCAAGCTCGTGATAAATGAAGTACGCCTCTTGTACCTTCTGCCCTCCCTGCAGCACACCCCCACACCTTAAAACCAATGCAAACATCTTCACTGTTCCATTCCCTCCACACACACACACACACACACACACACACAAACAACACGACACGCACGCACACACACACACACACACACACACACACACACACACGCATGCACACGCACGCACACACGCACACACTCACAAGCACGCACGCACGCACACGCGGGCGCACGGGCGCGTGCTGAGCAAAGAGGTGGGCATCATCATCCACTACCCACATGGCTGAAAGCCCGAACTTCACCCCACCCGCTCAGAAACCCTAACCCGGGACAATCGAAGCAGCCGCAGCCCCAACCCCGGACAAGCCTAGCAACCCTACGCGTAGACAAGCCTAGCGTCCGCAAACCTAACCACGGACAAGCCTTTAGCAACGCCAGCCCAGGACAAGCCCAGAAACCCTAAGGCTGGAGAAGGCGGCAAACCCTAAGGCGGCAGGGCAGAGGGGTCGCCCACCAGATGGAGGCCCACCCAGGCCGTGGCCAGCTGAGTCAGCGTTGCGTCATCGTCCAGCGCCGACATGGCCTGCCCCCCCCCCCTCCCCGCATTAGAGGTCTCCTGATTGAATCGCGAAAAACATTATATATTTGACAGTAAAAATTAATTGCTACGCCCCCCCCCCCCCCCGGGTCCCTGCCCGCCCCGCCCCCCTCCCCACCCTGTGTCAAAAGGTCGGTAGTTAAACTGGGAAAAACACTCCAGCGTTAAATTACTACGCTCCTTTCCTCCCCCCCCCCCCCGAGGGGACATTCCCCTGGCCTCTCACCCCCCCCCCCCGGGGGCTGGACACGCACGCATGCACAACAGAATTGCAGCAGGCTGCTCCCATTTTGGCGCGCGGACACCCTTACATACGCATGTACTTGTGTGGGGTGCACACACACACACACACACACACACACACACACACACACACACACACACACACACACACACACACACTCACTCGCGCGCGCGCGCGCGCACAGACACAGAGAAAGGGGGGTGGTTGGAGGGAGAGGGAGAGGGGGGGGGGAGAGAGAGAGAGAGAGAGAGAGAGAGAGAGAGAGAGAGAGAGAGAGAGAGAGAGAGAGAGAGAGAGAGAGAGAGAGAGAAAGAGTGTGTGTGAGAGAGAGAGAGAGAGAGAGAGAGAGAGAGAGAGAGAGAGAGAGATAGCGCGCGCGGCGCTAGCCTGAACATGGGCGATTGTGCGGGCGTGCTCGCACTCGTGTACCGGAGACGGAGAGAGGGGGCGGGAAGGGAGGGGGGAAGTAGGACAGGAAAAAGAGGGAGGTGGAAGGGAGGGGAGGGGGGGGGGGCATGCTCATGTTCCCCCCCCCCCTCCAATCCCGGGGGGACACGTGTGATTGCATCGTTACTGCCCGAATATATACCAACACTAGCGTTTCCCTTCTTTCCACCCGCCGGAGAGGGGGGGGGGGGAAAGCGCACAGGGAAGGAGGTCGGAAGAAAACAAGGAACAGCATTGGCAGTACAGTTGGTTTCCGAGGTGCAAGTACAAGAACGCCTGCATCTCATGAGGTACCGTTCCCAAAATCATTGAATTCCCTGGATGCGGGCGCAAAGTAAAAATTCGCCCTTATGGAATGAGTGCCAGTGCTGCTGTGCTGTACGGCTTGTGCAGTGATGTACAATAGATAGATGGTAAATCATTATGGTGGCCATGCTTCTGGGAGGATCTGGTCAGACAACATGACTGGTCACCCATGCCTGGTCACCTGTGACTGGTCCCCCGTGACTGGTCCCCCATGATTGGTCACCCATGCCTGGTCACCTGTGACTGGTCCCCCATGACTGGTCACCCGTGCCTGGGTACCCATGACCGGGTACCCACGACTGGCTACTGAGGAACAACAACAGAGATGTGCGGGTGTTAGAAAGGCGGGCGGGCACCTTGAGCTGCTTCTCCGCCTGGTCCACTCGGTCGATCTTGAGGTACACTTGCACGGACAGAGCCATCCTGCAACCCGGGGGGCCAAACAAGCTACCTCTTCATCACCTCTGCTGTACCACAGCAGTACTTGTACTGCCCCGACTACACACGCTTAGTGCAAAAGCCCATAACTCATTGACGGGTCCATCATCCCCCCACCCGCACCCCACCCTAAAAAAGGGAAGGAAAACAAAAAGAAAAAAAAGAGTTCACTGTGCAAATAGGATCCCCTGGAATTGAACCAGGCCACCTGCTACTGAGACACAAGGTCTGTGTTTATGTACACGTCCACCACACTGGCTCTCACCTTCCTCTGCAGCTGCATATTATAACCCACAGCAGCAGCGACCACTGAAACAAGGGCCGGTCAACAACACCGAAAGTAAGCTCTTTGTGAGAAAAATCTCCAGCGACAAA
>KV908468.1:378296-383296 GCA_002005505.1 Botryococcus braunii | reverse complement strand
CGGGAAGGGGGCAGTGCAGGCAAGGCTGTACCGCAAAATCCCACCGCTGAAAGACGCACGGGGGCGGGGGGGGGGGGAGTGCAGGCAGGACTGTTCCGTGAAATCCAGGAGACTCTGAAGGGGTGGGCCGCTCACTTGGCGGGGGCTGCCTTCATCTTTGTGCATGCCCCGGGTGTTACCAATTCAGGCGCCATATTCTCGGGGGACCCGGCTCCCCTGGAGCGCACGGACCCCCGCCTCCGCCCCATCCCCTTCACAACCCGCAGGTGGGCCCTCCTACTTTCTCTTTTTGGTGGGTGTGTGTGTGTGTGTGTGTGTGTGTGTGTGTGTGTGTGTGTGTGTGTGTGTGTGTGTGTGTGTGAGCGCGCGCGCGCGCGCGCGCGTTTTCCCCCCTCTTTGTTTTTTTTTTGGGGGGGGGGGGAATTTTTTGGAGAAGGCTCATCTTAAACATAAGTGTGAAGCATATCCTAACCGCAAACCAGGTATCCTACATGTGTACCCTAAGCATACCCTATGTATACCCTATGAAAAGTGAAGCATATCCTAACGGCAAACCAGGTATCCTACATGTGTACCCTAAGCATACCCTAGGTATACCCTATGGAAAGTGAAGCATATCCTAACGGCAAACCAGGTATCCTACATGCTGGTACACTCGGACGCCGGGCTGGCTTCTCCTGTTCCCTTCATCTTCTTCTTCTTCTCTTCTCTGTCTGCATGAAGCGCATCATGAGTGGGCTTAATGGCAACAACGAATGGCGTGAGTCGATCCCGCAGCTCTCACGAGCGTAACGAGTGGGTTTCACTGAGAGAAGTAGGCCGTGGGGCGACTCCACAGCATTCACGAGCGTAATGAGTGGCTTTCAAAGCAGACAAGCATGCCGTGGGTACAGTATGCCGTGGGTCAAGCATTCCACAGCGTTCCACGGCGGTTGTGATTGTCATGAGGGGGAGTTTCACAGCAACACTGGGGGTGTTGCACACACTTCCATATGTTTTTTTCATACACTAAATGTCAATGAGACAACCCCACATCAACATGTCGAGGAGGATTTTTCTGTTTTCTCGCCCCCTTTCTTAGAGACACAGTTTTGAAGAAACCCTTCCTTTTGTAACATGGAATGCTTAAGAAACGGGGGCCGGAACGCTTGTGGTGGGTGAAGGGGACGGATCTCCCCCCCCCGCCCCCCCCCCCCCCCGCGCGCGGGGGGAGTGTGCGGGCAGAAATGCAGCAATCGCAAGCATCATGGGTGGTGGGAAGGGAAAGCAATATTCATTTGTTATTCATTAATCACATCTATCCAGCCCACTGGGCATGATGTGCTGCAAACGGATGAAACGAAATGGACAAACTCCATCTTACGGATAAAGCAAACTGATGAGCCAAATGGAGGAACTTAACGGAGAACCTAAACAAATGAGGCCAAGAGATGAACCAGACGGGTAACTGATCGGATGATTTAACAAATCACCCGGATGAACCAAACGAATGAACCAAACGGATGAACTGAAGGAGTGGACTTAACAGATCATCCAAGCAGATGAACCAAGCGGATGGACTAACAGGGTGAACTAAACGCATAAAAAAAAAAAAAAAAAAAAAAAAAAAAAAAAAAAAAAAACATGATGAATTAAACGGATGAACCGATCGGATTGACCAAACGGATGAACCACTCTTGTCGCCAAAGCTATATGTGTAAAAAAATATTGTTGCTTGAGTGTAGACGGTATGTACACTGCTTGTGGAACTCTTACCTTATGGAGTCTTGCTCGTGATGACTACTCTGATGTGAGGGAGGACCCATGTAGGGGAGGGGGAATGGATGGACCCAAGCGATGAACTAAACGGACGAACCAAGCGGATGAACAAAACCGCATGAATTTAACGGATGACCTCCAGGTGGCGTGGGGTGCGTGGACTCAGGCCAACTCTAGCGGAAGCGAAGAGGGTGATGCAGAACCTGGTGACAGTGTACCAGGTAGCAGAGTTGTCGCCGACGGCTGCGGGCGAGGGAGGGGGTGGGGGTTCCGCAGGGCAGGCCACAGTCTCTGCAGAGCCTAAACAGGCAACCCATGTGGCTGCGAAGCAGGCGTCTGTGGCCGCTGCCCTCCTGCAGGCTCCCCTGCTGGAAGACCCCCCCGTCCACCGCGCTGCCAAATCAGGCGACGCTGACAAGGTGAACCCCCCCCCCCCCGGGCCCGGCATAACCGGTCACTCCAGCGTGCCTGCAATCTGTGCCTGGCACCAGTCCTGCAATCATGTGGCGCTTACATAATGTTTCCTCCGCGCATGCCACGTCATGCACACTTCGCACGTTTTTCTATTGCCTGCATTTAGGTGCATCTTGTGCTGTGGCCAGAGTCGAAAATGTGGCTTCATGTGCAATGTGGGAGGCCTTACGGGAAGTCCAGGGTGCCTGTGAGACGGTAAGGTATCTCCATGGGACTCCCACACATGGCCCCATGCTGCTATTGTGTATGGAATGCAGTTGTGTGTGGTTGTCCGCGCGCGCACACGTCTGTGTGTGTGTGTGTGTGTGTGTGTGTGTGTGTGTGTGTGTGTGTGTGTGTGGGTGTGTGTGTGCGTGTGTGTGTGTGTGTGTGTGTGTGTGTGTGTGTGTGCGTGTGTGTGTGTGGGGGGGGGGGGTGGGCGGGGGGCAATGCCCTGAACCCTAAGGCTGAAACAATGGACCTTCGAAACGCAGATGCCCCACCGACATGCGTTGCAGCCTCTACTCTGTTGTTGGATATCTTTTCTCCGTTTTCTCGCTCCTGCTCACCTTCTCCATCTCTTGGGATGGTTTCAGGTTAAGGTTTTCACCTTCTCCATCTCTTGGGATGGTTTCAAGTAGAAATCTCAACTTCGACGGTTTTCAACTTCTCCCTCTCTTCGATGGCCTCTCAGCTGTTGTTGCACTTCTTTTCTCCATTCCTTCGTCCTTCTGTCTACGGGTATATGAGTGCAGAGAACGCCTTGGGGCACTGCAAACGATGTCCTGCAGTGCCAATCCAAAGGAGAATCAAGCCTTCGTTAGAGAAGGAACTTTCTTTGAGAGGAACTTGGAACGGGAACCCTGATCACATGGTAGGACTTTGTGTGTCTGTTAAAATGTGGATGCTGTTAAAAAGAGCGTGGATGTTGTGAGTACGTGGCCTGACAAACACGTTTGGTCATCTATGACGGCTGATGCGTAAGTTGCGCAGCGTAACATTTCATTGACATCCATCCATCCATCCATCCATCCATCCATCCATTCATTCATTCATTCCTCACAAACCGGCGCGGCCGTTTTTGATTGGGGTAGATGTGGACATCTATGTTGGTAGATGTGAACATTGGGTTGCATTGATGCAGATATCTGGGTGGGTAGACGTGGAGATTGTGGTGGGCAAACGTGGACATTTGTGTGGGTAGATGTGGGCACTTTTGGGCGCAGATGTTGGCATGTGTGTGGGTAGATGTGGACATTGCGTTGGGTAGACGTGGAGATTGCGGTGGGTGTATGTAAACATGTGTGTGGGTAGATGTGGACATTGCGTTGGGTAGACGTGGAGATTGCGGTGGGTGTATGTAAACATGTGTGTGGGTAGATGTGGACATTGCGTTGGGTAGACGTGGAGATTGCGATGGGTGTATGTAAACGTGTGTGTGGGTAGATGTGGACATTGGGTTGCTTTGAAGCAGACATCCGGGTGGATAGATATGGAGATTGTGGTGGACATTCGGTGTGGGGGAGGCGTGGGATTTAGTGACAGGGGTTGTGGCGGTTGTTGGGTGGCCGGAGATTGTGAAGCGAGGTGTGGGATGCAATGACAGTGGTTGTGGAAGTCTGGAGTGAGGGTTCACGAAGCAAGGAAGGGTTTCACGAACCAGGGAAGGGTTTCACGAAGCAGGGAAGGGTTTCACGAAGCAGGGAAGGGTTTCACGAAGCAGGGAAGGGGTTCACGAAGCAAGGGAGGGTTTCACGAAGCAAGGAGGGGTTCACGAAGCAGGGAAGCGTTTCACGAAGCAGAGAAGGGTTTCACGATGCAGGGAAGGGTTTCATGAAGCAGGGAAGGGTTTCACGAAGCAGGGAAGGAGCAGGGAAGGGTTTCACGAAGCAGGGAAGGAGCAGGGAAGGGTTTCACGAAGCAGGGAAGGAGCAGGGAAGGGTTTCACGAAGCAGGGAAGGGGTTCACGAAGCAGGGAAGGGTTTCACGAAGCAGGGAAGGGTTTCACGAAGCAGGGAAGGGTGTCACGAAGCAGGGAAGGGTTTCACCAAGCAGAGAAGGGTTTCACGGAGCAGGGAAGGGTTTCACAAAGCAGGGAAGGGGGTCACGAAGCACGCAAGGGTTTCACAAAGCAAGGAGGGGTTCATGAAGCGGGAATGTCGGAACCGCAGGGATACCAAACCCCTTGGGGTGCAGGTCAGAAAAACTGCGTACTGGAGTGGCAAAGGGAATTTCCGGGGAAAGTTCAAACCAATCCGCGAGGTTCCTGGTCAAAAGGGAAAAATCAGAGAGGCAAACGAAACTTCGAGGGAAGTTTAAACCAACCCAAAGGGGGAAAAACGAAGCGGCAAACAAGGCCCAAGGAAGATTTCAAATCGACCCTGGGGGGCCAGGTCAAGAGGTGAAAAAAGTGAAAGACGGATCCGCAACGAAAACTCCAGGGCGGGTTCAAACCCAACCCTCAGGGCTCAGGCAAGAAAAGCGGAAATCGCGGCGGCAAAGGAAATTCAGAGGAGAAGTCTAAATACGGCCTGGGGGTGCCAGGTGGCGAGGTTGCTGGAGGAAGGGGCGGACCCGGGAGAGCGGGACGGGAGGGGCCGCCCGCCCTACGACGTGGCGGGCTGCAAGGAGGTGCGGGACGCCTTCCGGCGGGCCATGGCTGCCCACCCCACCCGCTGGGACTGGGTGGCCGCCGGCGTTCCCTCCGCCCTCACCCCCGACCTCGAGGCCCTTCAGGCTGCCCGCCAGGTTTCCCCCTCTTCTTCTTCCCCCCCCCCCTTTGCGGGCCC
>KV908468.1:343296-373296 GCA_002005505.1 Botryococcus braunii | reverse complement strand
GCACAGAGTGCAGGTCTTCGGCAGACTTTTGGCAGGCAAGCAATACATGTGCACTGCAAGCAGTACAGCTGCCCTGCCACAGTAAAAGGGGCCTGCAAATGGTACCACTGGCTTGTAAGTTGTACAAGGACCTACAAACGGTATCAAGTGTCCTGCAAATAACAAATGAATCAAGTGGCTTGCAAACACTGCAAATGCGCTGCAAGGCATGTACAAAATGTACAAGTACCACTGGCAGGCATTCAGTACAAGAGACCTGCAAACAGTAAAACTGGCCTGCATTCAGTACAAAAGCCCTGCAAACAGTACAAGTAGCCTGCAAGCTGTCGAATGCCTGGCACGCAGTGCAGATGCCCTGCAAGCCGTACAAATGTCCTGCAAACGGTGGAAGAGCTCAGCACACACAACAATATTGCCCTTGCAGACATCTGGACCCTGCATACCTTGCAGAGTAGAAGTGGGACCTAGCATGTTGCCCAACGCAGGGCCCCTACGGCAGCCCTGGGGCCCCTGGCCTCGTGGGCTTATTACACACGAGCAGCTGCAGGGCTAGTAAGGTTTGGTGTCGGCTTTGTTGCAGCAGCCTCTCGGGTCCAGGATGCCCGTTGAAGGGCACAGACGGGGAGGGAGTCAGCGAACACGGGGGGGGGGGGGGGGAAGATAGACTCCCAGGACGGAGTGGGGGGCAAGAGGGGAGTTGTGACGTTATGATGTGCTCTGAGCATGACGGCAGGTCACATCAGGAAATCGCATAAATGTCAGCATCCAACACATCACGCAGATTGCTTTTTTCTTCTTCTTGCGAACTTGCTGCTCATACACCCATAATGGCAATCATCGACCAGAGGTAATCCATTCACGAGCGCGTTCGAACGAATTCGTTCCTCAGCTTGTCCAGGGATCGATTGCCACAACAGGGCCGATCGCCGGCCTTCCCCATGTCGTAGCGAATACGGGCTTCCCCCTGTCCTAGCAAAGACGGGTTCCCCATGTCTCAGCCAAGACGGCCTTCCCCATGTCTCAGCCAAGACGGCCTTCCCCATGTTTTTGCAAAGGCGGCCTTCCCTATGTCTGTCGGTGACCAGGAGCCCTGCTGGGCACGCTTTTGGTCCTGGGTTGGGGAACGGTGGGAGGCACCTAGAAATTGTACAACATGTACGTATGTACAATAAGGAAAAGACGCCCATTTTGCTGCTGGGCAAGGGACAAGTGAGCGCGTCGTTGTAAGTACAAATGTAAATGATGTACAATTATTGGTGCCAGTGTGGTCTTTGCTGCAACCTTCAGGTTTTCTGCCCATGTGAGCTGATGGGTGCAACGCACTACCAGCCAGTATGGCTGAAGTGAAACATTGCAAAGAATGGCTCTAGAGATCTGTAACCTCCTCCTCCTCTCTCTCCCGGTCCCCTTCATCCTGTCCCACGTGTCCCCCCCCCCCTCTTCCCCCCCTTCCATAGGACCCTTCCTCCTCCTCTTATTTGAAGTCCTCCTCTCTCCTTAGGGAGCAGGTTTCTCTATTTCTGCATCCTCGTTTTTTCTGCACACTTTTGGCCTGTAAATGTAAACCAGGGGAAGAAACAAATAATTTGGCAAAATGACGCGTAACAAGCAGCCGCCATCGTCTGGAACAGCTGCTTGCCGATGGTGACGAGCTGCTTCGGCAGGGAGGGACTCGCCCACCTAGCCCCATAATATAATACCGTTTTTTTTTTTTTTTTTTTTTTTTTCCCTCCTACTTCCGTTCAATACTTCCTTTCTTCATAGACGGGATGTAGAGTGGAATTACATCACTGTCTAGAACATTAGCGCGGGTCCATGTTGCCGGTCATTCCGCAGATCCTTCAGGAAGGCCGGATGGATCTTTTGTTAGTAAACAATATGAAGAGTGGATAATATTATAATTGGGGAAAGTAGGAAAGTTGGAAAGACGGAAAAATCGTCAGTGGACACGGCAAAGGAGGGGTAGATATGCGCGCTTGTACAGGAAATGTCCTTTGTACAGACACAAACATCTCTCCCACGTTTCGCGGCAGCGGGTTCCAGCTGTGTGAATGGACGTACTGTACAAGATTTCTAGGGCCTGCATGTACCGCCAAAATTCTGGCCAAAGGATGGACGGATAGGCCAAGACCCTAATCCCCAAACTTCACTGGGCCATTCTCCCCAATGCTTACTAACCGTAATTTGCCCTTTCCCCACGTCAAGTCCCAAAAAAGGCCCGTCAGGCAGTGGCATTGAGGCAACTTTCCGCGAGAGGTTATGACGTAACAACAGATATCCTGGCACGTGCGTTATCTGGCACGTGCGGTAAGGAGAGCGAGCAGTCACATGTCACTCAGGTGGTGATGAGTAAACGCCGCGAGTTGTCACATGAAATTTGACCCCACCATAATGGAGAGCCTGCCTAGGGCTCTCCGAACGGTGCTGCAGAAGGTGGATGTGCCGTATGAGCGGGCCATTTGCACATCATTACAGCCAAAAAAGTTTGTGATCCTCCAAAAAAGCGCAGGAGGATACCCCAACTACGGAGCCCTAGGGCTGCTAGATGGGCAATGGCCAACTGAGGGCTGGGGGGTCGCCTGATCAGGCAGGGGATTGCAAGAGGTCGGAAATTAAAGGTGAATTTGTTCCGGCCAGCCGCATTTGTCCGTTCTGATGAAGGTAGTAGTACCACTAGTACTTGAAGTACCGGAATGGCCGAAATGTTGGATTCGGATCATGCGTTACCAGTTTTCCGGCTTGGAGCTCGGCCTTCCAGGTGTATTAATTTAGCAATCCCCGGTTGTTATCGATCTTCAACATCGCAGAGACAGACCCCAGTCAACCCCCAAGCCCCGCAGTTCATGCTTGCCCGAAAAGTCTAGTTCTTCGTGGTGCCGGGGATACTGTAATACAACGAATAGCTTCGAGCTGTTAAGATATGATAATGTGAGTTGCCTTCATTTGATGGTGGGCGGGGCCTCTGTATTGCAGCACTCACACGGTACCGCCCGCCGTTCAACTCTGCACGCCCTCCAGACTACCAGGTACCATGTCTCTACGCAAGAGGCATTATCAAGATACAGATGAGGAGGCTTTTTATATTGAGCCCATGATGTCTGAGCGCCTGATGGATGCGTTGAAGCCCGGCGTTCAAATCGACAACGTATGGAAAACACAAACGCCATATGAAAGCCAGTCCGGATACAAGGTATGGACAGGGCGTAAGTATCATGCACCCACACCTCATCCTTGGATTGGCACGTTTGGTTAGGGGTGGAAAACGTAGATCGGGAGACATTGTTACCTTGGTCCTGTTGCGGCGCACCGCTTTCCTGTAATATTGGATGCTCGAACCTCTCAATCCAACACATAAATACCTTTTATTGCGATTACTTGGCCTGTCAAGCTTTAACGCTCGCGGATTTTTGATTTGTGTGGGTACGGTTGTGGTAGAGACGACATTTTTTCTGACCTGCTCTTTTGAATTGCCCTTTGCAGAGAGACCTGGATATGTTTGGCAATGAACTAGAAGAGGAGACTCCGAGCAAGCGCACCAAGGTGGGGTATCTCCTGCCAGGGCTCTGAAGAATTGACATTCGGTTTACAGCTATTGTGACTTTCTATAGGGAACATCGACGACGTGAATCATGCATGATGTGGCTGTTTTGAATACTAGGAAGGATGCATTCAGAGGTCAAGGCGAGGGAAAATGCTTCGGTCAAGTGAGGCGTTGAACGGGCACCCTTGAAGCCCGAAGTAAAATGCTTCCTTACGCCACGAAAACATCGCAGGATTGTGAGAACTGCGCTCCTGCTGCCTGTCCTGAGGTTTTACAGACAGACCATAGCGACGTCTCCTGTGATACGGAAGCCGATCTTTGCTGCCCAGAGTTATTATATGGGAGCGCAGATGTAGCTTTGCTACATACTGCACCATCCACGGCCTTCCATGCCTTAAATAACCCCGGATGTTACTTTCGCCCCTCATCAGCATGCTCCGGCAACGAAACTGACGGGTTATCCTCGTCTGGGGACCTTGACGCCTCAGAAGTCATTGATATGATAAGGTGCTTTCAGAGAAAACCCTCGATACCCCACAGTAAGCTGACTGCATCTCATCCGGGATGCCATAAAGGTGCATGCGAGTGCAATGTCCTGTGCTGAAAGAGTTAAGTGGGATATAGGTGGGTCAGGGCTTAACCGCATTCCCACCAGTACACATTGAACATGCTGTTAGATTGCTTTTCACTGTGGTGTAGAGGAGCTAGCTATGACAAGGACTGCTTGATAGCCCTACAGAGGTCCTCAATGGTCCAGCGATGTGCTGCTGGGTTTTCACCTTTGGCAATTCCTGGGACACAAGGGCATGCAGTGGTCGGAATGGCGAGTCAGGGTGGAAGACTCGAAATGGTTGTTCCTAGGAAAGAGTCGTGAGTGCTTGGCAGCCTTCTGCTTACCAGCCTGGAAGGAAAGGTTTGAAGGGTGGCTGACGTGGCTAGGAGGTTTTGAGAGCTTGATGGCACTTCAGTAATTTTGGCTTTTGTTCGCGACTAGCTCTTGAGGAACAGTCAAGCAGAACCAAAGCTTACAACCAAGCAGTGAAGGTCAGCAGCATGGGAGACCTTGTCAATGTTACTCTGTCATGCTTCTGGGTCAGTGGACGGGTGCATCTGTTCCCGCGATCAACCGGGGGGCATCCTCTCGCATCAACCTGATTTGCACATAGTGACAGGCTTAAGAAGTCTAAATGCAGTGCGCCGAAATTAGCCACAGTTCTAAGCTGCTGGCTGTCCCACAATTTGTTGCATTCATTGGGGAGAGACATGAGAAACATCCTGTTGCTGTGCAGGAACATGATGATGTCAGAGATGGAGGTGTCACAGAACGCAGGATGCCTAGCAAGGCATGGGCGGGAACACCTTCCCGACACCTTTTTGGAGGAAGGGATGAGGGGAATTGCCCTCTCCTGGCTGGTGGAAGTGGCATGCGAGTTCGGATTCCACCAAGAGACTCTTTTCCTTGCAGCCAGTCTCGTCGATAGATTCCTGGCAAAAACACAGGTCAGCAAGGCTTCAGTGCCTCACCCTCATGTCAATGCCTTTTGGATGCTTGCCCCCCGCCCGCTCGGGGGGGGGGGGTGGTGGTTGAAGATATGGGACCATCTATGTGTGGTTTTAAGAAAGGGGGTGTGTTTGTCTGTCCGTCAGGGGTCATGGATAGCAGTGGGGAGGACTCGGGGATAGCAGTGGGGAGGACTCGGGGGATAGCAGTGGGGAGGACTGGGGGATAGCACTGGGGGAGGACCTCGGGTAGCACTGTGGGAGGACTCGGACCTGTGGGGCAGATATTTCCTTCTTGCATAGGACTTGTATTAGGGAGGGCTCCTGACCCGGGTGGCGTGTTTTGGTGGCGGTCACAAGGCATGTGAATAGATGACCTTGAGAGTCAAAAGGATGGGGGGAGGGGAGATATAGAAAGGAAATGTGCTGGAACCGCCCTGGGTTTGGACGTGTTCGGTGTTATGTGGTGGCAGATACAGCAGGGATTTGGCTTTAATGTGAAGGATGCAGGGAGGGGTGTTTCCAGTGCACGGGCTCCATCCTACATGGGTTGTACATGTACCGTTGTGGGGTGGCAGAGGCAGCAGAGAAGTAGCCTAGAAATCAAGGCTGCAGGAGAGGAGATTCCAGGCAATAGAGAAGTAGCCTGGAAATCAAGGCGGCAGGAAAGTAGATTCCTGGCAATAGAGAACCAGCCTAGAAATCAAGGCACCAGGTGGGGAGATTCCAGTCAGAGGCAGCAGAGAATCGGCCCAAATTGCAAGGCAACAGGAGGGGAGATTCCAGCGCATGAGCTGAAAGCCACCTGGGTTGTAAGGATATGGTTCAAATGGCAGCAGAGGCACTACAGATACTTGGCAATTGAATCGTTCACTGGTGGGAGTCCAGGGAAGGGGGCTGGTTGCGGTTATTTATAGTGGAGGGGGACCGATGGGCGGTTTTCTTCTGGGGGGACCGGTGGCGGTTACGGTGTATGGTGGGGAGGCGGTTATGGTGTATGGTCGGTACGTTGTATGTGGACTGGTGGCGGTTACGCTGTATGGGGACTGGTGGCCGTAAGGTTGTATGTGGGCTGCTGGCGTTACGGTATCTGGGGACTGGTGGCGGGTAGGGAGTAGGGGACTAGTGGCGGTTGCGTTGTACGAGGACTGGTGGCGGTTGCGTTGTACGAGGACTGGTGGCGGTTATGTTGTATGGGGACTGGTGGCTGTTACGTTGGAGGGGGATGGGTGGCAGTTACGTTGCCTCTTCCACAGGGGAAAGTGGAAGTAGACTGGGGGCAGTTTCTTTGCCCCCACACGAACCCCCATACCTCAGAGAGAGGGGGGTGGCGTGGGCGGTACGGCATGGGTATCATATTTATTATATGTCCTGGTGACCCTTAAAACATTGCGAGGCATAGGGGACGGGTTTTCGTCGTTACCATGAACCTGTCTGGTCCAGTTTTGGTTAAGAACTGGAAGGGCCATTGGGAATAATAGAGGTTACATGCGAGGAGCAAGCTTCCTTCACCAACAAATGTCATGAGCATTTGTGCTGACACTACAATCCGCCACCGATTCCTGTTGACAGAGCAGCTTGGGTTCCGAAGCCTGGGTTTTCAAAGCCTGGGTTTGGGAGCCTGTGTTGGTCCTGAGCCTGGGTTTTTGGAGCCTGGGTTTCCAAAGCCTGTGTTTCCTGAGCCTGGGTTTCCCGAGCCTGGGTTTCCTGAGCCTGGATTTCGGCAGCCTGGGTTCCCGTGCGGGGGTTCCTAAGCCTGGATTTCCGCAGCGTGGGTTTCCCGAGCCTGGGTTTCCCAAGCCTGGATATCCCAGGCCTGGGTTTCCCGAGCCTGGGTTTCCCAAGCCTGGGTATCCCGAGGCCGGAAATCGGCTGCCCCGGTTTCTGGAGCCTGGGTGCTTGGAGCCTGGGTTTCTGGAGCCTGGGTTTTTCGGAGCCTGGGTTTCCTGAGCCTGGGTTTCTTGAGCCTGGGTTTCCCGACCCTGGGTTGGTCTTGAGCCTGGGTTTCTGGAGCATGGGTTTCCTGAGCCTGGGTTTCCCAAGCCTGGGTTGGTGCCGAGCCTGGGCTCCTGTACGGGGGTTTCCCGACTCTGGGATTCTGGATCCTGGGTTTCCCGAGCCTGAATTTCGGCAGCCTGGGTTTCCTGAGCCTGGGTTTCCCAAGCCTGAGTTTCCTGATCCTGGGGTCCTGAGCCTGGGTTTCCTGATCCTGGGCCTCTGAGCCTGGGATCTGAGGCTAGGTTCTTGAGCCTGGGGTGTCCCAGCCTAGTTTTCTGGAGGCTAGGTTTCTGAGCCTGGGTTTCTGGGCGAGCTTGGTGGTTATGGTTTCCTCTGTTGCTTATTTTGGAGGGTCCACCAAATTCAGGGTCTCATATGCTTCCAGGGTACAACTACTCGGGATGACTCACAGTCCACCAGATGTGGGTTGAACGGTGGAACTAGATTTCCAGAATCTAGGCAGCCTTACCAGGTTAGGAAGGTCTGAGGAACTGCTAGGTTGGGTCAGGTGTTTCGGCAGGCATGCGTGTGGTTAATCAGTATCATGTCATGGAGTGGTAGACCATGGTATGGACTGATGGAATCAGGTGGGGTTTATGGAATGATGGATCATTGGATTGGTGATGGAATCGTGTCATGGGTTGATGGATTATGTGATGGTTTGATGGATCGAAACATTTGATGGGATTGATGGAATCGTGTGATGGGTAAACGGATTGATTGACCATGTGATGGATTGAGGGATTGATGGATTATGGGATGGATTGATGGATCAGAAAGGCTGAGTGTGTTTTGGAGCCCCGCCAGAAGTGCAGCAGTGAAAACTGCCAAAGTTTCTGGACTATTGATTGGAAGCGAGTGTTGATGGGGTGTTGCGAACTCGAATAGTATTTTACTATTGTATTATCGTTTTTAATTTATTAATTTATTTAATTATTTATTTTGCAGTTGGATTTACTGTGATGATTACTCTCCTAATGCAGGGAGTGGAGAGAGCGGTTCTCCAGCTGATCAGTGTAGCGTGCATGATGATAGCTGCAAAGCATGAAGAGGTAAGCGCCATTGTACTGCGACCCCTGTTCTGTTCTGCCTGAGAGTTGGGAAACCTTGGGGGTGATGGAGAGACCATGCTCTGATACATCCTGGGTATGCCATGAGTCGTGCACTCCTCGGCATATTGCCCCCCCCCCTTCTCTCTCTCTCTCTCTCTCTCTCTCTCTCTCTCTCCCTCCCTCCCTCCCTCCCTCCCTCCCTCCCTCCCTCCCTCCCTCCCTCCCTCCCTCCCTCCCTCCCTCCCTCCCTCCCTCCCTCCCTCCCTCCCTCCCTCCCTCCCTCCCTCCCTCCCTCCCTACCTACCTACCTACCTACCTACCTACCTACCTACCTACCTCCCTACCTCCCTACCTCCCTACCTACCTCCCTACCTACCTACCATCCTACCATCTCGCCATCCCTTTTTTTCTTCGCTTTTCTCTCTTTCTCTCCCTCTCCATCCTCCCTTCCCCTCTCACTCTACGCACTCCTGGACGCGCCCCAAAGTCATCCGTATGGGGTCATGTAGTGAACAGTGGGGGCGTCTACGAATTTCCATGCCAAACAATAGAGTTGATGGGATATCCATGAAAAATAAAAATTGATAGTCAAAAAATATAAGCGCAAATATACTGAGAAGTAAAAATGGGCCCCTCATGGTGTATAAGTACAACATAATGAAAAACTTAGCCCCCTCATTAACAAGGGACAGTTTCTTCGGGGCGTGCGGGTCTTGTTGAGTCAGACCCTCCGCAATCCTGTTAAAGAGGGCCGACTGAGGAGAAGGGGGTTTTGTGTCGTGGAAGGTATTTTTCTTACAGTGGCCAGGGGTTTCTTCCTGTGGTGGTCAAGGGTTTCTTCCAACAGTGGTCAAGGGTTTCTTCCAACGGTGGTCAAGGGTTTTCTTCCAACAGTGGTTAAGGTTTTTTTTTTCCCCAACAGTGGACAAGGGTTTCTTCCAACGGTGGTCAAGAGTTTTCTTCCAACAGTGGTCAAGGTTTGTTTCCAAACATGATGGTTGTGACCTGTTGTGGGGTTGGTAGGAGCACATACCATCCGCAGACAAGTTTACGACTATTGCCGACAATTCCTTCGAGGTGAGTTGTTCCTCTGGAAGGGCATGGGAAGGAATGCTAGATGAAGTAGCGTTCCTATGCGCGCCATACTTATGCTTGTGTAGCTCTCTTACGCGCACCAAGCCTGTCACAATAACGAGACATATGACTTCATTGTGTGTACTATTATTTTGTTTCTCTGGAAGCAGAGGAGAGATCTCACTTTGAGATCATGCCATGTGTATTGCTTGATGCTCAGCTTTGATTGCAATGTCGTTTGCCGCCGGTCATTCGGCGGTGAAGGCGAATGTTATGCACACTTTGGGTACTTATCTCTAGAATGCTGTCCATTTTGCCACCTGGTTTGCATCCTTTGTTAGGATATATGTCGGATCCATCCCATTCATAAGCCATTTAATGGAACGGATATTAAACCCATTCTTTCGACCCATTTACATATTCCATATAACCCATTTATCCTATTTCTCCCTTCCCTTTTCCCAAAGATAGTTACATCTTTATCACCTGTTTCCTCTATCTTCACTCCTACTGAGAAGTTCATCGCACCTTTCCCCATCCTCCCTTCCTTCCGAGTTGTACATCGTACGAATGGATCCTATGTTGCCAAACCTTACTGAAGTACTTTGTACCTGTATTCTATTTCTCTTATCCTATCTCCTAACAAGACGCAACCTTTGCTCAAGCTCGTCAAGGCAAACTCGGTGATGTGCCTTTGTAAGTTTGTTTCTCAACGCATGGGCCCGAAATTGCACTCTGGTCTGGATTGGTACCCCTGGTTGGACTACATAATCGGCAAAAATTGAATATATCAGTCACTTGCACAAGGGGCTCCCCTTACTGTGCTGCCTTGGACGGCTGTGTGTACAAGGGGTGTTCCCGCAATACTGGTTTCAAGGTTCAGAATTCGAATTCAAATCCATGTCAAATTCTTGGTGTCTATTGGGTAGGAGTTTAAAAACTTTCCCCAGATCCTCCCCCTGGGTGGGGGGGGGGGGATTTTCATGAGCAATAACAGGGAGACACCCCCCCCCCCTTCCCCCTCTTTCTGAGATGCACGGCAGAAGAGCTAACCCAGGCAGGGTGTGGCTGCAGCAAGAGAAGCTGGTCAGGACAGAGAGTGTGATCTTGTCCTGCCTAGGATTCAGGGTCATGACCCCGCACTCGTTCGGCTTCATGAGCTTGCTGCAACAGCTCCTCCAGTTTCCCAGGAAAGTTGGATACCTCGCCTCGTTCATCCTGGTAAGCCAGTCCTCACCACCTCCCCAAGCCTTTCTTGTGTGAAAATATGTCCCTCACTTTTTTTTTTTTTTTTTTTTTTTTTTTTTTTTTTTTTTTTGTGGAAAGATGCCCATGGCTTTGCGCTAATTGCCGAGACGGCCCCGACATATTTGGAGAGACGCCCCTCACTTTATTGTGAAAAGTGGCCTCTCGCTTTCCATGGGAAAAGCCGCTCCTCACTATCTACATGGGAAGACGCCCCCCCCCCCCCCTTTTTGTGGGTGAAGAGACTACCCTCTGATCTTGTTAAGAGACGCCCCTTACTCTCTGTGTGAAATGACTCCCCCCCCCTTCTCAACCCTGTCTTCTCCCCCCCTCTTCCGTCCCTCCCTCCCCCCCCCCTTCTCTCACTCTCCGTCTCCTCCCCCCTTCCCCCTAAAACGATGTTTAATCAACAGCTACTGTTCAGCTACTGCTGAGATCTCTAGTTTTGCTTCTTCCATTTCTCTTGATACAAACCCCCAGCACTCTTTTGTGTACGGTTCATCTTCTACCCTAGTCTGATATATAGGATAATTCCAAACCTCTTCAGTATGAGCCCCGTATCCTGCAGTTTCTCATCACTGCCCTCTTCCCTTCGAGCCGCCCCCGCGCGCGCGTGCACACACACACACACACACACACACACACACACACACACACACACACACATCCATCTCCTGCTGTGCACACTTCAAGGAGCCTGACGATCACCTCGGGCACCCTGGGGGCCCTGCAGGAGCTGGCAATGCTGGAGTACGATTTTCTGGAGTTCCGCCCTTCCACACTCGCAGCCGCGGCCGTGCTGCTCGCCGACTGCATCGTGACGACGAATGAGGCGTACTGCAAGAGGGACCTTTGCTTCAGCAACGCCAAATGGCACTCGTCAGCTTCTGCCAGCTCGAGCACGTGCTACCTCTCCTTCATGACCGACCCCGCCACCGGGCTCCTCTGCCACAGCCCCCCTGCCGCGGGAGGGTATCCCCGGGAGGAACCGCAGGCCTGCATTAACCCCAAGCTGCTGGGCCACATGCAGCAGGTGATGGACGGGTGTCTGGGGCGGATCCCCCAGGCAGTCTCCGCGCTCGCGCTGCTGCACGCGCAGGCGTCCGACCCCGACTCCAACCCGGTGTACCTCGCGGTGAAGGACAAGTACGAGAAGGCGTACTACATGGCGGTCGCGCGGGAGTGCCCCCTGGAGGGTCCCGCCACCTGGCCCGCCGGGGCCCTGGGGGAGCTGCCTGCTCCCCCCAACCTCCCCCACGCTGGTGCTGCTTGAGTGTCCCCCTGGGGGAACCCCCTTTCCCCACGCTGCTGCTGCGCTTTTGCATATCTGCCTTGCTTCTGTCACCTTGGAGCTCGCACTGCTGCTTTGCTTGTTTCACATGCCCTCCCCGGGGGGGGGGGGGGGGTGTGGTTGCCACGTTGGTGAGGGCATTGGTCCACCCATCAAGGAAAAAAATGAATTCCACACATCATCTGTCATGATGGCGGTGTCGGACCGCTCATGGCCCGAGAGTATTGATGGAGAGGCGCTGCGTTGTTGCGCTGGTTGGGCCCTTAGCCTCTGGAGGCTGGGCTATTTTATTTGTGAATTTGCTTTGCGCGACCTTGGAGGGCAGCAGGATGCCAGTATTGTGTTCGATCTTGTTGGAACTGGGTCCTGCGTGGACCCACAGGCCGAGGGGCTTGGTCTCCCGAGTCCCGCAGGGACCCCGGGGGACCCCCTCGCCTGTCTTCCAATCAGACTCGGGAATTTGCTTCTCCTGACTCCTGTCGTGTTTGCGCATACGTTGCTGCTCCAGTAGGGGCTGTCCTCAAATATGCTTTGTGCTCTTAGCGCTTTGCAGTTTGCGCTTTTGAGGTGCTCCATTCGGGGCCGTTGTTGCAGCTGCTCCTCAATGTGCAAGGCGTCCCAGATGCAGGGGGTGCGCTGGGGGACTGCGCTGATGCTGAGGCTGCTTTGCAAGTGCTCCCGATGATGTTGTTGCTGTTGATTGACATTGGGCATTCAAGATCGGGGTTCTGGTCCCCTCGCGTGTATCACTCTTACTATGTTGCCTTTTTATTTTTATTTTTTGGGGTTGGGGGGGAGAGGGAGAGAGAGAGGGGGAGGAGGGGGGGATATAGAGAGAGAGAGAGAGAGAGAGAGAGAGAGAGAGAGAGAGAGAGAGAGAGAGAGAGAGAGAGAGAGAGAGGAGGGAGAGGGGGGGGAGAGAGAGAGAGAGGGGGGGGGAGAGAGAGAGAGAGAGAGAGAGAGAGAGAGAGAGAGAGAGAGAGAGAGAGAGAGAGAGAGAGAGAGAGAGAGAGAGAGGGAGAGAGGGGGAGAGGGAGAGGGAGAGAGAGGGAGAGGGAGGGAGGGGCGGTGAGAGGTGCGTGGGAGGTAGGGTGGAGAGTGGCAGAATGCAGACTCCCTTACTTTGTGAAGGAGGTTGTCCGGGCGCCACACACATTCAAGATGAGGAGCTCTGTAGAGATTGCCCTTTGCAAATGCAATAAATCTGGAAGCAAATTTCCATGTCATACTTTTAGAACAGCTGTTCCCAACCCCCGGAAGCCCACATTTATAATGCCGCACCGGCGCGAAGGTGTGGTGTGTTCCAAGTGTTTTTTTGCCCCCCCGTTGCCGTACATCTGCTGTGGTTTGGGGACTTAGGTCAGGTGCTAGGTAGCAGACACAGCCATGAGATTCAAAGCCATGGCCAATATGGACCCGCGGACGATGCATTTCATATTTATCATTGCCCGGCGAGGGTTTGCCCTTAAGGGCGCGCGACGTGGGGACGGTGGACTAATCCAAATTTGGCTCGTGCGTTGGAGATTTCACCCGCGTTTTCAAAAAGGCTGGCCAATTGGGCACTCCAGCGTGCATAAGGTGTCGAGGAGAGTACAGGGGACGAACCCGCAGGGCGCCCCATGTGGGGCCCATGTGATTCACCTGTCAGATATCCACAGGGGAGAAGAAGAATTTTGCGCCGTTTGGGAGGAACAAATCTTAGTCCACAGCTTGAGGACTCAATACCAGAGCCCGCCAGCTGGCAAAGTTACGGAAAATGACGTCTCCTGCACGCCTGGCAACTGGCATTTAAAAGCGCATTTGGGCAAAGTGCCTGCCAGGGGTGTAGGACGAGATCGTCAGGAATGTATCCGATACCACAAGAGGTAGCAGTTTGTGTGTCGCTGTCTGTGTGCTTTGATGCTAGGCAGGTGACCAGGTGGACCAGCCATAGTATGCTTTATATTGTTTTTCCCAGTAGGAGAGGACTGTTGGAGTTTATAAACCTAAACTAGGGCGTGTGTCCTGCTTTTTTGCCAGCCCCGCAAGAGAGTTTTGCAGCACTGGCCAACAAAGCATGTTTGGTGGGATTGCGGCCAGGGGCCTAAATAAAAGCAATTCCAGAATCCCCGTTTGATCTAAGAAAACCAAGTATTCCATTTTCCCAATTTGATGTGTTAGTATGGTGTGTGCATGGTGGTGCTAGACGCCCCGCGGCATGCTTTCATTCTTCCGAATTTCGCGAGATGCGTTCAGCATCAGACGGTTTATCCCTTTTAATTTGTGACAATCTTGGGGAGTGTCTGTTAGGCCCCGCGAATTATATGGTATTAGCTGTGTGTAATTTTAGGATCCAGGTGTACGGACTTTCTTGGACACGTAATCTTTTTTGTACTTCAACCATGTTGTACCGCCGTAAATGTATCCTCCCCGCCCCCATCATGCATGGGTCGGCGGGCATTATGTGAGGAGAAAAGCCCCAAAAATATCGCCCCTTGATACGCCACTTTCGCCTTGCCCAGGAATTGAACCACTGGCGGCGCCTGAGAAAATTGGAGGGCACAAGAAGTGTGAGCTTGTTAGAAAACGAATAAGTAGTGCACGTGTGAGGGCAACTCTTTGGTAAGGAGGAGTGGGGTTGTGAGAAAGTCGAAACTGGAGCACATGGCGTCCATGTGAGCCAGTACTTGTTTCTAAATGGGTCGCACAGGCTCTTGGATGGGCGTTGTGCCAATGGGCTATGCTTGCGTAAAGTTCTAACCTGCCCAGAGCGTCTGTGACCGTCACCTCTGTTTCTGGTTTGCGTCACTCGTCACGTGGTTGCTTGTCTGGGCACCGCTTCAACCCCTGTGCATGCTGTGAGGACAGCAGGGGTGTGTGCTTTCTCATTAACATGCAAATGCACGTGCGTGCGTGCTGGGCAAAGATTCGTGTACAGCTAAGGGCTGGTATAGTTCCCCGGATGTTGTACTGTCATATGATTGTGATGTTGTACTGTCAATGCATTGCGTCATGACAGTACAAAACCGCCAAGGGGAAGAGTCCCAAGGTTGGGGGTTGCGCAGCCGCCCGTGTTTGGATCATCCCGCTCCCTTGCGGGACCCAGTCAGCGCTGCTGCGATTGCTGGGAAAGTGCATCGGGCATCCACCCCGTTGCCCTTTTCAGACTTCAAAAGTGAAGCATGTCCTAACCGCAAGCCGTGTGCCTTTCTTTGCACACGGGGTTCAGTTTCTTCATCGGACTTATGTGAACTAGGGGCTAGCGAGTTATCAGACTGCATGTGTTGCGACTTTTTCCTTTTTTCAAAGTCGGGGCCACCATCTCTTCCTTTGGGCACATTGCTTGCCTGGCTACCAGCATCCAAATCTTTCTTTGGGCACATTGTTTGCCTGGCTACCAGCATCCCCGACGGTGCGATCTCCATCCGAACGCCCGTTGTTTTGCGATGCGAGATGTGTATCTTTGTTGGGGGGAAAAAATTGGAGTCGTTCTTCTAGTACGTTTTCAAAGTTCTGTTCACAGATGTGTTTATGCTGGTGAAGGAGTTTTCAAGGTAATAGTGATATGGATCAGTCTCAGGAGTAAAGGGGCTTTATTCCCTGTTTTATACCTTTCTTATTCTGTTTTTCTCTCACTCCCTCGTGTGGGAGCCATTTGTACCTTTGGCAAAATCTGCCGCCAAAAGTTGCATCTGAATTGCACTCAGGAGCTAGCCAGAGCTTATGACTTAACTTTGACAGCTTAAGCATATGCCTGAAGGGGCCGCAGCAGCTCAAGGACCCGGAAGCTTCCGGGTCCTTAAGAGGCCGCAGCTTTAGGATCCCGAAGGGGGCCGGGCCGTAGGCTACCGTTTGACATGCACTCAGGGGCCATCTTTGTTTGGAGCACTTTTGAGTTGTGGTGGCTAGACCGTCTTCAGACAGTACTGAAATCTGAGTTCCTCAAGCAAGTCGCCTCGGTTTATCCTCTGCTTGTTTTTTTAGATGTGGAGTAAGACTTGGATTGTCCTGCTCCATATTTGAGAAATCATAATGGATATCTCCTTCCTCGGATATGTACATCCGGATATTCCCACATCTCTCCCCCTCGGAAGAGGATGGCTTTGCTGGTTCAAGTTTGCAGAAGTCCTTCTGCTTGATCCAGCTGCAGGCCCCCCTGGACGGCTTGACCTCGGCCTAACACATGCGGGCTCTGGCTGGCAGAGCCACGACATCTTCCTCGGTGTGAGAAGTGGCTACGGAGAAAGGGCAGATGTTCAGCGTGTTGTGGCACAAGGTTAGAGGAAGGCCAGACAGAGAAAGGCGCCCGTTGTTCAGCATGCTGTGTCAACTGATGTGGCGTGCAGCCAAAACAGCGTGTCTGCTCATGAGGACGAAAGCTTCGTGTTCAGGGAGGAACGGTGTGTCTAGAAGAAGGAATTCGAAATGTTGGAACGTTGCTAGAAACCCAGTGGCGGGAAAAGCCAAAACGTGGGTATAAACCCAGTGATGTTTGTGTGTCGTATCATGGAGTGTCGGGACAAAGCTGTTGGATGTCTGATGGGCCGGTTTGGAGCTTGCAAGGCTGTGAATGTTGAGTCAACGACAAAATTGGTGATGATTGCTGGAGTGTCTCGACAAAGCGGTTGGGTGTTTGATGGGCCTATTTGGAGCTTGGCAGGCTTAAAAAGTCTGTGGGCAGAGAAGGGCAGGGTGGAGTCAGCGAAATCTTGCCACGAATTTTGGGCAGAGAAGGGCAGGGTGGGGTCAGTGAAATCTCGCCACGAATCTGTGGCCAGAGAAGGGCAGGGTGGGGTCAGATTTTACCGTACGGCATGTGTTGTTGAGAAGGTCTAGGCCGCCGTATGCACCAGCAAAGTGCATGATTTTGTGGCGCTGCATTTTAGGGCGCAGGTGTCATCTAGAGATGTGTCCGCATGGGCCCATCCTCCAAGAGCATATGCATTTTGCAGCTTTTAACATGCATTCTGCATTTTTTGGCATGCATTTTGCTGGACAAGGGAGATGCCAGTTCCAGGTGGTTGAGAGATGATGTGACAGACAACTCAGGAGCGGTTAGATTTTTTTATCTTGGTGTGTGTTGCGGTCTCAAGACATCAATTTGGTGGTAACTCTTTTGTCACTTGCCTGGCTTAATAAGTGAAAGTCCAGGTGGTGTGCACTTCGGCTCTCTGAGGGTCCCGTTTGTGTGTCAGCATCTCGTCAGACACGCATCTAGCCGGCAAGTGAGCACGGATGGCCCAGATGCTCGTGCTTAATGTCTTGCAAGCATGAAATTGCCGGTGACTTTATGCTTGATCTCTGTAAGCATGGAAACTCCCAATGCTTCCCGATGCTTTGTTCTCTTGTGAGCATGGAGGTGCCGGTGACATTGTGCTTGATCTCTTGTGAGCATGGAAGGGCCGGTGACTTCTGAATTTGTGGATTGTCTGGGATATGCTTCGCGTTTTGTTTCAGGCGTGGGTTGTCTTCCCTCTCCCCTTCCCAACTTCCAGGACTGTTTTATACCCTCAAGACTGTCTCGAAGTGTTGAATTGGATTGTGGTCATTGCTGCTGACTTTATGATTTAAATTGTCGTCATATTGTTGACACGGATTCTGGAGCTGGTACCGGAAGGCAGCCCTAGTTTACTCCCCCCTTCTTCTGTTAGAATAAAGAGTGAAGCCTTCTTCCGATTTTGTTCCATTAAATTGAAAAAAAAAAAAAAAAAAAAAAAAAAAAAAAAAAAAAAACCAAAAAAACCGATGTTTCTTTTTTCCCGGCTACATGCATGTCAAGGCCCAACAAGCAGGGAACTCAGCCGCACAGAACAAATCTACAGGAAGAACTTCATGGGTGTTAACCTGGTATACAGTCAAGGTGTGGCCTGGCGCAAGGGTGTAAAATTTGGGTGCAAGGCCACGCTATATGCCCACAACGCACACGCAATTGCACTAACATTGCACTATTTTAGATGAAGAGGAATGCATCGTACTGCAGTATTTGCTGTTTGTTAAGTCAGCTGCTCACATTGAGAATGGGGAACTAGTTGTCGAGATCACATTCCACGAGCAAGTTGAACGTATGCACCTTCCATCTTATGGTCTGTATGTTGGCGAGTCTGCACGGGTGAAGTTGCTTGAGTTCTTTGAGAGAGGGTGTTCGTGTTTGGGGATACATCAGAACCATGGTGGGGCTGGCTGCACTAGTCTATCCCCAGTTGGTACCTCTGGTACTGCTACCTTAGTCCCACAAGACGCGCCCCACTTCAGCCCCATTCGCCCCATCCAGACACCCCATCCTCACACCAATGCGGATGGGATAGGGCAGCCATTGGTCAAGCGCACATGGCACCAATCTGGGTCGTATACTCTGACGACCCAGGAGACCCAGGACGTTTTTGCTTGATGCACACTCTGTGTGCATCAAGCAAAAACGTCATCAGTTGAATCCAACAGGAGACTTATTGCCTCGCTCAAGTGCCAAGAGGGAGGAGGCCCGGGGGAAGCATGGCGAGCAAATGAGAACGAGGACGAGGGAGGGAGGGAGAGAGGAAGAGGGAGGGGGGGGGGGAGAGAGAGAGAGAGAGAGAGAGAGAGAGAGAGAGAGAGAGAGAGAGAGAGAGAGAGAGAGAGAGAGAGAGAGAGAGAGAGAGAGAGAGAGAGAGAGAGAGAGAGAGAAGGGGGGGGGGGGGGACGTATACTCCAACCCCCCCGGGGGGGGGGGCACCAACCCATGCAAAGATGCAGGCTACGGAGGGGATCATCAGCATGCGCTGATGCCATTCACTATTATCCCCAGCCTGGTCCAAACGCGCCCCATTCCACATCCCAGAGGTGTAGCCTTTTTGTAAGCAATTAGAATGCTACTTGCAGTACTGTTAAATGGCGGCTGACAGGTGACTAAGAAACCACAGAGAGACATGGGGGGGGGGGGGGGCAAAGTTGAAAAGTAATTGACCTCTATGAGGTGAGGAACGAGACCCTAGGATCTTTGGAAAGCCAAAAAAAGGCTTCTACGTTCGGCCAGAAACGTAGAATTTCCCAGCATCAGGTTACCTTACAGCAAAGCAAGTTGTATGGCGGCCACATTGATGTGTATCCACTACATCAATATGCCTCCTAAATGATGACTAAGTACCTCCTTTGTTCAAACCCTTGTTAATTTAGCTCAATGTCACAATGGACCTTCCCGAGGAAATGTCCTCACTGGCACCCTTCATAATCAATGCCATGGGATGTGACGAGCCGGAGGAGCGAATTCTTCAACTCAATCCTCAGTGGCCCTTTGAAATCCTACGGCCACACCGGCATTAAAATCAAAGCCAGCAGACCCCAGGCGCATCTCCACTGCAATGAATCATCACAACCCAGTAATTCAGAGCCCAAAACGACAGAACAGCAGCATAGGCTCCAGCAGCACCGTCAACAGAAGAACTGAGCAACAACATGTGTTGTTAGGGCCGCAGGCGGAGTCAAATCCGGTGCGTTTGAATCACCGCACAGCACTCATGCAAACCATCCATTCAAAATGAGGGCCGCCTCCCAGCACCTCTGTCGAAATCTCTACCAAAATAAGAAAAGCTTTAACCAGTGGATCACGGAATGGGGCCCTGCCACTACTTCTTGCCTCTGCCCCATCAGAAACATCGGATTGCTACCCCAACAAAAACCTTGGTTTTGCTGGCCAATCAGTCAACCGGTTTGGCTGCCCCATCTGACTAGCTTTAGCATGGTGCACTTGATTGAATCCCCTCGCCACTCCAACGCTGCAGCCAGCTCCATGCTGTTCTTCTCTCCAACGCTAAAGCTGAATTATAACGTAGGGAGGGCAGGGCCCACCCCTCTGATATGTCCGATCCACTCAGCTTTCTTGGCAACCCATCACAGAAGTACGAACTTCTCGCTTGCACCTCATGCATCAACTGCTCACCTGACTTAGCTGTCATGGTTCACCATCTCGGTATTCCCATCACTGCCCAGGCCGTAAAGGACTCCCTGGTGTTCATGCACCCGCTCTATGGTTTGAAAGTAGGCCGCCGTCAGACGGAGGAAGGTCGACGACGTGAGAAGGCTGTCAGAGCCAGCCTGCGAGACCCCTCACAAGCCCCAATGTGAAATGCTGATGTGAAAGCAACGCACAAGCAAGGGCTCATCACATCCTCGAATCCACATGTGCAGGTCAGGCACAGACATGTGTCTAGACACATGCACAGTGTTATGTGCACTAGAACCAGTTTCTGCCGAACATGCAAAACCTGTATTGAGAGTAGTCCACCCACACCAAGGCACAACAGAAAGGGGGGGTGTAGTTGCTTAACTTCATGGGCCTGATAGTGATTCGGAAGGTCCAGATTTGCAAGGGAAGTACATGCCAATACAGCCTTGTGGTCAAAACGACGAATAATGAGATCTTTAAACCACCTTAAGCGACCACCATAGACGGCCACCATAGTAGATGAAGAAAGGGGCTCAATTGTTGGGAAGGAAGGCTTTTGTTGCAGCATGGCCAAATCTCAATCTTTTGCTTACCTGGTGCTGGGGCCCGATACGCTCCACATCCAACTGCTCTGCAAGCTTGTTGAGCCCACCATGAAGATTGGTGCAGAACTTCATCAGGTACTTCATGTCAAATATTACAGGGAAATACAACTGCAACCCCAGACCAACCGTAACCCAAAATGAGAAACTCACAGAGTAAGAATGGGTGTATTACCTTTAAACTTATCCTGAAAGCTGGAGTTCTCCCTTGTGGACATACTTCAACAACACGACCCAGGAAGCACATACTGAATACAGTTCAGTCAGCATGCTCAGACAGTTACCTGCAGCAGCTCAAAAAATTCGGTTTCCTGCTTTGGTAAGGCTGAGCATGTCAGCACTTTCAAGAGGTAACCGAAGTCATAACCGCTGTGGAAGGTCACCCATCGGACCTGAAATTGAAACATCATACCACTCAGAGACGGAAACCCTGAATTCCAACCCGGGGGAGGGAGGGGGGTGGGATCAATGAAGGACTGTTCGCTTCCATCCATTGCAACATAAGGCAGCAGATCCCTGTAAGGATAAGTCCTCCATCACATAGTTGACGTCCCATCTAGCCCGGATAGTCAAAAGGTACTTAGTAGTTGCACTCGCAACCACAAGTTGTTCTCATTTAGGTACAGAGAGGGATAGAGAGAAAGTGAGATGAACGGAAAAGGATTTGCAAAATGAGGAAGAAAGCCACAGACGGATACCAATAATGTAAACACAGTGGGCAGGTTTGCGAAACTTATATACCAAAAGAGAAACTTCCAAACTCGGGGACTGCAAGCTCACCTCCTCATTTAGCACTATGCCAGAAGACATTAAAAGTTCACCAAATTGCTGAACGTCAATGCCTCGGGCCTCGTTTTGAGCAAAATCAATACCAGACTGCTTGAGCAGTTCTATACTGTCTGGAGCATACATGTCTTCAGATAGCTTGAACTCCCTGCAGATCCAAAACATAGCACATAAATAAATAAAAAGATGTCTGTCGCAACCTGCCGCGAGCGGAACAAGGATATACCCAGAAGCAACAGAATCGCAACTGCACGGAGAACTCAGTAAGCATTGGTTCTCCATAGTCCACTCTTCAATTGAACTTGAACCGCAAGGAGTAAACTGACACCTCAGGAAAGTCAGGGACTGAAGACACGAGATGCCACACCTGAAGTTGAACTGCCAGACGCAAAGCTCTCCTTGGTATTTAGGGAGGTTGCCGCACTTGTCAGTGAAGGTCAGGCCCAGTTGTATGAGTTTTAGCATGTCCACATTTAGTCTGCACATAATTGTTTTTTAATAAGCGCTCCCTCAGCCCTGGCAACTTTGGGTGCACAGATCTGGTCAATGTGGCATACCTCAAAGTTTGATAGTGGTAATCTCCGCTGTTCTTAAAAGGGCCTACTGGTCGGCAAACAACGCCTGGGAATTCCGTATCCATCGCAATGTAGGGATACTCATCCACAATCTCTCGGATAATTGACATTTCTTGCTCCAGGTTCTCCGCCCATACCTCCCGGACCCGAAGTACATCATTTCCTCTTCGGCACGTCAGCCCCTCTACTAACATCCTGCCCCAGGGCTCTCTTTATTGGTACAAACATGGGCTTGCACCATACACAGCGGCTCTTTGATTGGTCGGGAAAACACCCGCACCAGAACTCCTTGTGCAAACCCGGGAAAAAGTAAAGGCGACGTGTACAGCTAGCTACAGAAAAAGAAATATGTAACAGCTCACGTTGGGAAACTTGGGCGGAATGTTCTGCTTCATTTTGATGGAAGCGATTTTGCTCGGAGTCTCCCCATCCATCCCGTGTCGCCGAGTGTGCACTGCAGGCCCTGGTCCCTACCCCGTGGAGGGTTTCGGGACCAAGGATTAGTAAACCCCAGCACTTTCGCGAAACCCGTGCAAAACTCGGTTGGCAACATACTGCACCTCCGGCATGAGGCAACCCGAGAGGTGGAAGAACCCATTGTAAAAGCCGAGCATACTGTGGGTGAAAAATATACATGAAGTTCGATGGGCAAAACTAATCGACGGATGCAAGTAAGCTGCCAGCCCTGAGTCTGGTGGCAGCAGTCAGGTCTGGAAAGGCGATGGCCCAGCGCTTTTCTAAGGCAATCCGAACAGTGGCGAATGATAAAATGATTAGCAGAGCGAGGGTATATGCGGATGTTAACACGGAGAGGCCCCACGAATACTCGGACTATGAGAACTTGCAGATTCCTTGGGGGTGAGGACATCTTCTTGGTGGTCTCGCATGTGTAATCGAGGCACTGCTAACATGACCTTGGTTCTGAATAGGAATCAAGATGACTATGAAGTTGTGCGGAAAGTCGGGCGAGGAAAGTACAGTGAGGTGTTTGAAGGGGTTAATATCCTCAACAACCAAAGATGCATCATCAAAATTTTGAAGCCTGTAAAGAAGAAAAAGGTATGCAAATGTTCTTCCTCAGTGTGTATAGATTCCTGGCAAGAACTTCTTTTTATTCTTAGAGGAGACAATGCATTTTGCAGATAAAACGAGAAATAAAGATCTTGCAGAATTTGTGTGGAGGACCCAACGTCATCCGGTTGTTGGACATCGTCAGAGATCCACAGTCAAAAACACCTAGCTTGGTTTTTGAATACGTCAACAACACGGATTTTAAGGTGTTGTATCCAACGTTGGGGGATTATGATATCCGATACTACATATACGAGCTTTTGAAGGTACGTGATGCTGATGTTTTTACTTTCCAGCTTCTGTAATTGAAGCGGTGCTGACGCTTGTGATATGCAGGCCTTGGATTTTTGCCACTCTCAGGGAATTATGCACCGCGATGTGAAACCACACAACGTAAGCTATTTCGGGATTTTCAAAATTTTTTGCATGAACTGAATGCTGCAATACCTGATATTTGTGCATGAGTGAGAGCGACCAACGCTTTGATTTCTTGTCTGCCCTATGGATGAGCCTAGAATGCATGTTGCATATTACCTTTCAGGTTGTATGTTGCTTTTTATCCCCTTTGATGCTCCTGGATATTTCTAATTGGCATGGCGTCAGGAGCAAAGCTTAGAAACTAGAATTTTCTGGGCATTTTGCTTAGAGTCTATCAGTACAGCTCAACACTTGGTTGTTAGTCTCAGGTGTAAACAATGGTAACTTGGGTTGCCCAGCGGGCACCATCTTCTTCATTTGATCATTATTCGCATTTACCATTGTTCGCAGTTCATGTAGTTTGTTTTGATGGGACAGACATGGATCAAGGCATTAGGCATAGCTTATTTTTCCGTGTTTGGTCTGACACACAATAGCTATGTTTCAGGTGATGATAGATCACGCGGAGCGAAAGCTGCGATTAATTGATTGGGGTTTGGCAGAATTTTATCATCCTGGCAAGGAGTAAGGCCCTGGAGGATTCTAGTTCGAATTCTTTCTTGTTCATGTCAGTTCCGGGGTTGGGGGGGGGGGGGGGGGTGGGGAGTTTGGGGTTCAGGCTCAAGATACATTTGATTACTTAAGGTAATGAGTGGTATTGTGTAGAGGGATGGAGGAAAAAAGGGGGGGAGAGGGAGAGGGGGAGGGAGGGAGGGAGAGACAGAGAGGGGGGAAAGGGAGAAGGGGGGGGGGGAGAGAGAGAGAGAGAGAGAGAGAGAGAGAGAGAGAGAGAGAGAGAGAGAGAGAGAGAGAGAGAGACCTCTCACACACACACACACACACACACACACATGGGGAGAGGGAGGGAGGGGAGGGGAAGGAGAAAGGGGGGGGAGGATAGAGGGAGGGAGGGAAAGAGAAGGGGGGGGCGAGAGGGGGGAGGCATGAGGGAGGGGGCGCAGGGGGTAGGTGAGAGGGGGCAGGAGAGCCGGGGATGGGGGGAGGGGGGAGGGCGGAACATAGAACGTTGTTGAGAATCTGTCGCGAAGTTGAGAGTCAGTATACAAATGTGATGGTGAAGCATAGCAGTGTTAAAGTGGTCAAATGAAAGGACTACCAGTGACTCAGTCTGGCATACTGTTACAAATATACTGGGTGCTCTCCTCCTCGTGGCAGGAGGCCGACTAGTCTCATTCCAGATATTGCAAGCCAAGCCTGACTCCTTTAAATGTCTTTTGTGTATTGTGCAGAACACATGTCCACGGACGCACACACATTGTGCACACCTGCTCACATGTCTATACACGCAGAAAACACACACGCACACACACACACACACACGCACACACACACACACACACACACACACACACACACACACACACACACACATTCACACACACACACACACATGCCTGCTCACAGCAAGTGTTTCTTGACTCGGTAGTAAGCGGGGTGCGGGGTATTTCCAGGTATAACGTGAGGGTGGCGTCGCGCTACTTCAAGGGCCCGGAGCTGCTTGTGGATCTGCAGGACTACGATTACTCCCTGGATCTCTGGAGCTTGGGCTGCATGTTTGCAGGTGTGCTTGGGTCTTGCTTCAAATGCACCCCTGCAAATGCCTCTTTGCTCGAGAGCCAGAAAGGACGCATGCAATGTCTGACGTGTCTGTTGATAAGAACTCATATGGAGGGTGTGTCAGCGTTTTGGTTCGTGGGAGATGCGTTGGACAAGCCATGCCTTGGACATGACATGACATGGCATGGCATGGACATGACGTGACATGCCTTGGGACATGCCATGCCTTGGACATGACATTATGGCACGGACATGACATGACATTATATGACATGGCACGGACATGACGTGCCTTGGACATGAATTGGACATGATATGACATGGCATGAACATGACATGACATACCTTGCTTGTTGGGACATCCCTGCTGGCCCCGGCCTAGAGATCTAGTTTGAATCTCTCCTGTAGGCGCAAGTCATTGCTCACCTAGTGAGCCTTGATGCACATATCTGGTGTCTTAGGGGATGTATGGAAAGCATAGAAATCTGGTGTCTTGGCTATGTATGGGAAAACATACAGTTCAGATTAAGGGTGTAAGTGACCGGCAGAAGCGCTAGGGGATGCTTTTTGAAAGGAACGTTGAAAGGGGTGGATTTCGAATGCAGACTCGGAAGTACCTATTTTCATGTTAGGAGGTCTTTACCTGCTGGTTGTTAATACAAACTGCAAGAAGTAGGGGCAGGCACGTCCGCTTGAAACACAACAGAGTATTTGGGAGGAAAGGGAATAAGAAGTGAGAAATGTTCCCCTGTGCTGTCACTGTTTCAAGTCTTTGGAGCTGATAAGCAAAGGCTTGGACTGTTTAGCAGAAGATATGAGTTGCGTAGGGCATGCAATCGAAGACTCATGTGGGTTGGTGCATGCTCACACCCCGTACTTGCTATATATATATATATCTCTCTCTCTCTCTCTCTCTCTCTCTCTCTCTCTCTCTCTCTCTCTCTCTCTCTCTCTCTCTCTCTCTCTCTCTCTCTCTCTCTCTCTCTCTCTCTCTCTCTCTCTCTCTGTGGGGTGCACACACACACACACACACACACACACACACAGACACACACACACACACACCCTCTCTCTCTCTCTCTCTCTCTCTCTCTCTCTCTCTCTCTCTCTCTCTCTCTCGCTCTCTCTCTCTCTCTCTCTCTCTCTCTCTCACTCTCTAAATGAGTGGGAGTGCTTGCCCTTGCTTGTGCAATCCAAGAAGGGGAGAAAGAAGCTGGGAGGGATGAGTCAATTGGGAGCTGGGACTGATGGGTGTCCCTGGGATTGTTTCACTTCTTCAAGCTGGACAACTGGCTTGTGAGAATGTGCAATGTGTGAGTATGGTGTGTGTTGATAAGATTGTACAATGTGTAAGTATGTTGCGTGTATGGCGTTCGATTTACAGTGCGCAGTGCTTGGTTACGATGCATCATGATGCTTAGAAGTGCTCTGCAGGGATGATCTTTCGAAAGGAGCCATTCTTCTACGGTCATGACAATTATGACCAGCTCGTCAAGATTGCCAAGGCAAGGCATTCCCTATTAGTGTGCACATGCATGTGTATATCAAAGTCTCTCTCTCTCTCTCTCTCTCTCTCTCTCTCTCTCTCTCTCTCTCTCTCTCTCTCTCTCTCTCTCCATCCCCCCCTCCCTCTCTGTGAGAAAGTGTGTGTGTGTGTGTGTGTGTGTGTGTGTGTGTGTGTGTGTGTGTGTGTGTGTGTGTGTGTGTGTGTGTGTGTGTGTGTGTGTGTGCGTGCGTGTGGTGCAATCGTGTCCATTTGTCTGTCGGAGAGGGCCCGAGCTTGTGTGCTTCCGCCATGATACACAGCGAAGGCATGTATTCTCGTTGGCACCATCCTGGTGGTGGTGTACAGAGACAGCAGCATGCAGTTTTCGTATTTCTGCCATGACATGGCAGAATGATGCGGCATCTCTGTAGAGCGCGAGTTGACATCAGGAGTTATCAGATCCATTACCTGGCTATGGTGAGATTCACGAAGGTTTTCTGCCAGCTGTTGAACGTCCGGCAGTTTTCCACCACTCAAAGACAAACTGGCGACTCTGTACCATCCGTCTGTCAAGCATTAAGGGGGTCATGAGCTATACCAGTGGAGAAAATACCTGACCTGGACTCGGTGTGGCTGGCTCGTGCTGACGGCAGGTGTTGGGTACGGATGACCTGTACGAGTACCTGAGAAATTACGGGCTGGACTTGGATCCTCAGCTAGAGCAGCTTGTAGGCCGCCACAGCAAAAAGTCTTGGTCCAAGTTCGTCAACGCCGACAACCAGCATCTAGCCACGCCCGACGCGCTCGACTTCCTGGACAAGCTGCTGCGCTATGACCACCAGGTTTTCCCCTGACGTTTCATCTGTGCTGGCCTGACACCAAAGCTGCATGGCCAACATGCCTTCGCTCCCACAGAAATGCACTCTTTCCCTCTCTTTTTCTTTTTTCCCACTCTTCTCCTTGCCAGGTCCAGACATGGTGAGCTTTGACAGATTGAGAGCCCTTTTCTTGATCCTGTGGATGTTAGTGCATGGCCCTCCTCTCTTGGTGGGCAATCGGGAGATATGCGTGTGCGCGCGCGCGCGTGTGTGTGTGTGTGTGTGTGTGTGTGTGTGTGTGTGTGTGTGTGTGTGTGTGTGTGTGTGTGTGTGCGTGCGTGCGTGCGTGCGTCCATCCACGCGCGCTTGCTCTCATGCATATGTTTCCTTGTGTATAGCTGGCTGTGCAAACCTGATTACGTACCTATCCACCCACGAGCTTTGTTTACCTTTCTACCTTTCCACTGCACCCGATCTACCTACATTTATCTCTGTTGCCTACCTACCCTTACCTATGTTCCCTTGGCAGGCATTGCAGCCTTACCCACGTAAATTGTGCTTGAACTCTATCTCTGTCGGTGCGGTTCCCACGGGATTGGGGGATGGCTCCTGCCCCGTGGATTTCCAGAGTGTCGGGCATTGAACGTTTTGATTTCAGGCCTGCACGTCAGTGCATCAAGGACTCCCTCCCAAGAACCCCGTGTCCTGTGCATACCCGCTCTAGCTCCTTAAGCTGTGCATCGACCCGTCCTTCGCCCCTCTCCCCCCCTCTTTCTCTTCCCCCCCCCTCTCTCTCTCTCTCTCACACACACACACACACACACACACACACACACACACGCTCGCGCACGCAGACATGCTTTATTGCCTTTGATGAAATGCGTCTCGTGGACAGGATCGACTCACGAGCAGGGAGGCCATGATGCATCCCTACTTTGCGCCGGTGCGCAACGCATGAGCTCGTTCCATGTTGGCCTGAACGCAGCCTGCGCTGGTTGCGGTCTGGACCGAACCGCTTGGGAGAGTGCGAGAGCACCTGGGACTCCTCCTTCAGCATGTCCATGCTTTGTATATCACTGCGCATCTTCATTGCGCAAAATGCCGTGCTGCGCATCTTCATTGTGCTGTGCATCATGATTGTTCAAGACGCCCTGCTGCGTGTCTTCATTGTGCAACAAGCCTTGCTGCGCATCATTGCTGTGGAAGACCCCTTGCTGCGCGTCGTCGTTGTGCAAGACGCCTTGTTGCACATCTTTACTGCGCAAGTCGCGTTGCTACACATCTTAAGTTGTGCAAGACGCCTTGAGCTGCACACCCTTACTGTGCAACAAGCCTTGCAGCGAATCATCAATGTGCAAGACGCCTTGCTGCGCTTGTTTGCCAGCCTCTCATGCCGGATGCACCTTGCATGGTTGCATGGCATGTGCACTTGCTGGAAGATACTGCCGGGCCTCTCCATGCTTGCCTAGCCTGTGCACTTGCTGGCGTCTGTAGCTTTCAGTGCTTCGCTGGCATGTGCGCTTGCGTGGCGTATTTGCTGAGCTGGAAAGGCTGTCTGTACCTTCTCTTCTTGCACGGCCTGTGTGCACTAGTGGAAGAGGTACTGCGTGTACATTCACCGCTTGCATCGCCTGTGCAGTCCTGTAAGGTACTCTGTATGTACTCCGCCTCTCCGATCTCATCATTAAATCAGCCGGAGCCCCTTTCGTTGTACCTCAAGGCCTCCGGGCTTCGGCAGGATCTCCTTTCTATTTCTCTCTTCTCTCCCCCCCCCCCCCCCTTTCATTTTGGGGCCTCTCCTTAGGTGCGAATTTTTAGACGTGTGCAAACTCCAAAGCTTCAGGGGCTTGAGGCAGTCTCGCTTTGGTCCGTTCTCCGCATCGTTCAAGCGTGGCCTTGTGAGAGCCTTTGGGGGTTTGAGGCGGGAGCTGCCTCTCCCGCCCCTTGGGGAAATCCCGCCCATTGGAGTATTCCAGCCGCTTGGAATATTTCAGCCCCTTGGCATACTTCAGCTGCGTGGGATTAGTTGGCCTGGGGTGCCGGTACCAGCAGTAGCAGCGGCGGCCATGAGTATATGTGGCAGTAGTGGTGGTGGAGCAGCAAAGCCCCCAATGGGAAGTTGACCGGTATTGGGGCCGGGGGTGGATTTGAGGTCCTGGGTGGAATCCCTGAAGGCTAGAATCTGGGTGGAATCCCAGCTGGCTTAGCGTCTGGGCCCAGGTTACTGAGGCAGGAGCGTTTGGGTCACTGAGGCAGGAGGAATTGCTCCGCAGAGTGTAGATGCTGCTGAACTGCCGGGGGAGCGCATTTCGGGGCGAGTGCGCTGTGCGTGAAACGCGTAATAGGTTCCTGTTGTGTGTGTTTTCCGGCCCAAGAAAGGAAAAGGAATTGTTTCTGTGCAGCCCACTGGGCATGATGATACCAAAGGGAGCAGCTGAACCGATGAACTCCCCGATGAGCCACCGGCCGAAGGCCTCTTCTTTGCCGCGACCGTAGTCTGCTGCTGCTGCCAAGAGTCAATCCCGACTGCAGGTGTAAAGAGAGAGGTTGGGAGTGAGGGTTTAGCGCTGCAGGCTGCTTGCAAGCAATTGCTCATAAGGTATTTTTCCATAATTTAGGCTGTTTTTATAGGGTCTCGTGGTTTCCTTGGTGTGGCGCCAAGATTGCATGTGCATGTGCAGGGGTGGGGTTTCTGTGCATGTGTCCCTGCCAGTGGGAAATTTAAAAAAAAAAAAAATGGTTTGTTGTGTCATGGTAGGGGCTGCAGGGTGCCTGCCTTGTACCTGTACAGGTACGAGGCATGTCACGTGCCAGTTTAAGGGCTCCTGAAGGAGCTTAAAAGCTTTCGGGCTCTCCCCATGGTTTATGTGATGTCATCTCGACGGGGTGTCTTAGATATGTCATCTCATCGGGGTGTTCATGTACGTACACGGGGTGTGTCATGTATGTCATCGCAACGGGGTGTTCATGTACGAGGGTGTGTTCTGTGCATGGCCCCCTGCTTCCACTGGACCTCTGCATCAGGAAGGGCTCTTGATGTAGAAGGCGCATTCTGCGCACGGGTCTCTG
>KV908468.1:310796-338296 GCA_002005505.1 Botryococcus braunii | reverse complement strand
AGCCCATGCTTTTGACTGCAATGCCATTTCGGTGGGAACACCCCCTGCATATATTGCCACGTCATCTCAGTACTGAGCAATGAACGCACGGATTCCTTTCCTTCTCTAGAGGTCCTGGATGTAATAACATTACTATTATTCCTTCCCGTTCTTCGTCTGGAACTCCCGGACGTTACATGTCAATCCGTCCTTCCTCTGGAGGTCCTGGACGTAGTAATGCATCATTCCTTCCTGCCTCTGTAGGTCCCGGATGTGACAGCCACTCATTTCTTCCCTTCCAAATTCCGGAACATTCATTCCGGTCTTCCTCTGGGGGTCCTGCATGTGACAATCATCCTTCCTTTCTCTCGGAAGTCCTCGCCCCAAAAAAAATAAAATAATAATAATAATAATAATACCGGTAATAATAATAATAATAATAATAATAATAATAATAATAATAATAATAATAATAATAATAATAATAATAATAATAATAATAATAATAATAATAATAATAATAATAATAATAATAATCATTCCCTTCCTCTTGCTTGAGGTCCTGGGCGTTAAACTTCACTGCACGTCACTTCAAAGGGGAAAACCCCCTCCATTCTTCCTTCTTTCCTTTCTTCCTCTTGGGGTCACCCTCCCTCCGCTCTGCAGGTTATGACCTGCCCATGGGCCCCAGGGCCGCAGAGGGAACTGGGTGGGGAAAGGGGGGGGGGGATATAAATGGGGCGCACCTCCTGGAGAGGCTGAGACAGTCTCCTTTCCGCCGACTGTACTGCTTCCTCCCCCACCTGTACTGCTGCCGCCGCCCCTAATGCCGACACTGTGAGAGGCGTTCCAGGGCCCTCGTCTCCCAAGTCGGCTCCACGCACTGGTCCCACCATCTCGTCCGTTAAAGGCCTGCCCCCATCCGGAGGCTGCCAGAACGAGCGGCTTAGGTAACTCCCCATGTGGTGATTTTCAGGCAGCCACCAGCAAGACTCTGCTGCCCCCAGCAGAACCTCCCCTTGTCAGCTCAGCAGGCCTGGTGTGTGAAATCTCCCAACCATGCCCTCCCCCCCCCCCCCCGGGGTTGGGCTGCGGCTTGCGGCCTTGTTCGCATGCTTACTTGTGTCCCATTCCCCAGCGGTGAACTTTTGTCAGTTTTCCTTTGGAATATGGCTGTTCTTTTTGCGCGCTTTTGCATTCGTGGGTGTGTGGGAGCGGGACTCACACCCCCCCCCCTTGTGTGAGAGGGGGGATAGAGATTGAGAGAAAGGGGTGGGGACAGAGAGTAAGGGGAGTCGGGGGAGGAGAGAGAGAGAGGGAGAGAGGGAGAGAGGGAGAGGGAGAGAGAGAGAGAGAGAGAGAGAGAGAGAGAGAGAGAGAGAGAGAGAGAGAGAGAGAGAGAGAGAGAGAGAGAGAGAGAGAGAGAGAGAGAGAGAGAGAGAGAGAGAGAGAGAGAGAGAGAGAGAGACTTACAAATTTGTTCCTCAAGCCTTGGCCCATACCCAAACCAGCTCTTGACTCTCTCTCAGTATGCAAGCAAGGGTTCTCCGAGAGAAGATGATAGTTTCTCACCCCCCGATGACTTCCAAAAGCCTGGTATGCATAATGGTCATATATTAAGGAAAAATTTGGTACTGAAACCCCCAAAATGCCCCCTCGCATATGACATCTGTCTTGGCCTCAACTGAGCTTCTTCAGCAACTTCAGGCTCAAAGTACACAGCGTGCTGATTGACCCACTGGCCCCCGATGCACTGCTAGGTTGCACCTCGGGATTCAACTGTTTGGAAGGCTAAGACAAGGGGGGAAACGCAAAAAGGTTTCGGGGTCAGGCCTCCCAACAACCTTCATTCCTTTTGACATGCGTTTATTATTAAATTTTGAGAGAGAGAAGTGAGAGGAGGGCATCTCATTGGAGACACACCATGGCGGCCCCTGATGATTGATGATGTGCACAACTCGACATATACCACCTTCGCCACCTGACTAAGGCAGGCGAACTTTCTGGCCGCCAAGCAGAGATCACTGAGGGATCCCGGTCAATGAGATTATAGTACCTACCCATCCCAGTAAGAGAGCTTCTCCTTCCTATGCACTTTTCGTACTCCACTTCGACCTTGTCAGAGTGCGCCCCCATCGCAAAGTGCACACTGCATGTCGCAAGTTGCAGAGGGCTTGACATAAATTTTGTTAAGATGTGTGTGCATGTGCATGTGTGTGCAAACATGTTGCGATTTTGCGGGGTGGTTCTACGCTAGGTAGAAAGAACGGGACTCAGATACCACTCTCGTTTGTGTTGTGTGAGGTACAGCGGACACCAGACCTAAAGTGGAACGTACATGAGTTTCTGTACAGGGCATGAGTGACAAACCAATGGGGTGGATGAGCTCGGAACAACCCCTGACTCGTAGGCCTGTATTGTCCTTACTGAAGCACGGAGTATTCTGAAGGACTCATAGTCTGTTAGGATTTATGGTATCATTTATTTAAGGTAACACTGCACACCCGACATTGAATATGAAGGAAGCACAGCAGTGTAGCAAGGTTCAGGTCGATAAACATAGGCCTCGACCCTCACCCGAACTAGGCAGGCAGAAAACTCTTACCACTGCCCTTTCCAGCAGCTAAAGACGATAATAGTTTCCGTAAATCCTTCGACCTGCATCCCCTATCTCCGCCGTCATCGTTTGAAACCTACATACGAGCTGGGATGCTGATCCAAGACCCAATTTTTTTCCTGACCATATGCTCTGCTAACCTAACAATGCAAAACATCGTTGTAAGAGAATATACGAACCCGCAGATGATTCAGAAGGTAATCGCGCATTTCAGCCAGAAGTCCGTTGCAATCCAGACCCCCTCAGGAGAACACCCTGCGAGTCCGCAGAAGCCAGCCTATGTCGCATCTTTCAAGCGACGCATTTCGTCCTTTTGAAATGTTTACACCTGACGATCTTGAGCATTTTGTCAGGGGGCGACTTCCAGGATGCGGAAGTCTGTAATACCGGACTCTCGGGAAGAAGAAAGAAAGAAAGAATTACATCAACCCAGCCCAAAGGGCATGATGAGATGTTAACGAACAAACCAACGGTATATGAGAACCTAGTTGAAAGAATATTATGACACAGATAACCATACTAATATCTGGATACTGAAAATGAAAAAGAAAAAATGGCCAAGTCACCGCCGCTGACACACTTGACGGGCCTGGAATGCATCAAATATAAAATTAATAACCGCAACCTGATCCTCTTGCCAGATGAAATTACGTAGTGACCACGAGTGGGACAAGAATAAATGTGGATAGCGTTCCCGAACCTGAGCAAGTGCAGGGCAATGAAACACAAAATGATGCTCATCCCCCACCGCTATGCCACACATGTCACATACACGTTCTGAACGTGGGATATGGGTGCGTCTTCCTACATCTATAGGTAAGTCATGGACTCCAAGACGAAACTTAAAAAATTGCCTAACGCGCCTAACACTAACTGGCACAGAAAACAGTATTTCACGTTGAATCGGCCTTGTTCGGGCAAACCATCGAAGGTAAGTGCATAATTGGGGGTCCTTAGGTGCTAGTCTGGGAGAGTTGTGCAATCCCTCATCCGAGAGCCGCTGGGCATTAGTGAGTATTGCCCTCAAAGTATCCATGTCCACCCCATGAGGACTATGACAGTCCACCGGATAGGGGTACCCAAGTTTTACCAAGGCACGCATGAACGACCCTGCCCAAGTTGAGCTATGTGTTGTGACACCATAGTAGCACGAGTCCCTAAGAATACTCGCATACATGTGATCCTCTGGGAGGTCATAGAGAGAATTCCAAAACGTTGCCATGCGCTTCAACCATTGATGTCGCAGTGGGCGGATGCCTAGCTCACAAAGAAGGACATCTGTTCTCACCGTGCGCCGGACCCCAATGATCATGCGCAGCATACTGATAAAGTCATTTTCCAAATTTTTCACCGAAGTCCCACACAAGGGCTTGGGGAAAGTGTGCACACCCCAAATTTCACATGCGTACGACGCGGTGGGGACAACACATGTTAAAAAGAGCCGAACAAGGATCCCAATTGAGACCGAACAATCAAGGTTACCATATCGCTGTTGTATTGAGGACCACGCCCCCCACATCTTCCCTCGTAGATGACCAAATGTTTCACCCACACCTGCCACTGAAGAAATAACGATCCCTAGGTGGCGACACTGTGTAACCACTTTTAAGGGTGCCCCCTTATATGTGCATGGTTGACTTTGAAGGTCTATGGCACCCTCAGGAAACACCATTGCGAGGCACTTACTGTCTTGTATTTCCATGAAGGTCAAGGCACACCATTCTGCCACAGCCTGTAATAAACACTGCATTGCCATCCAAGTGGTGGCCAGTAACTTGAAATCATCAGCGTACCCTAGAATGGGCACGTGACGTCCATCTCGAGTTTTTGGACCCATGTTTGGACACCTTGCCTCAATATATCGTATCAGACCATCTGAAAATACCCCGAATAAAGTGGGACTTAGTGGTGATCCCTGTGTGATGCCTGCTCGAGGTTTATTCAATTCCCCATAAGTACCCCCTATCGATAGTGTAATGTCCGCATCCTCATAGAGTGATTTGATGGCCCCTAAGATTCTACCATTAACCCCCACACGACGCAACGACTCCCATAAAAGCTCTCGAGGGACCCTATCATATGCTTTAGAGATGTCTAACTTACACAATATTAGTGGACTTTCTGGAGTTGCCCTATCAATAAAATGTTGGAGTGCAAAGAGCTGGTGCAGGGTGGAGAACCCCGGGCGAAACCCGACTTGTGCTTCACATCTGTACTTTAGACTTTCAAGGTGTTCCACAAGTCTATCGTTGAGAAGGGTGGCATATAAACGCATAACCGGTTCCGGTACAGCTATGGGACGATAGTTTGTCGGATCTAAAACACTCTTTCCACTATCCTTCAAAACAGGAGTTACTTTTAACACGTTGTGCCCCCTAGGAATGCTACCAGAGATGAACATACCATTCAACACAGCTAATAGCGTAGGTGCCAAAACATGTGGATTCATTGTGCCGTCTGGCTCCAAGGGCCTTTGAGCTTTTTGAAGCAGCTCAGCAGGGTATCCTTCGAACCCATAACTTCTCCCATTTTTCAATTTCATCAAGCCTTGTTCTACCTCCACAATTGTAAATGGCTGGTTGGAGATTTCTCCTCTATCATTTACCAGTGGGTATGCTATCGGTGATAATGTGGTATGGTCTATGATATTACGCGATGGTCTAACTCCTACTAGATTCTTCATAAATGTGTCCCATGCATCATGTGACAGTAGTGGGACTGGTAGCCCTACAGGAGCCCCCCTAAATAACTGCCAAAACCGACGGGGGTTTACATGAAACATATTCAACCTTTCTTGCAACTGGGTCAGTGACCATATACGTTTTTGAGAACGCACATATGAGTGATATTTGCGTTCCAGTAGCCGCACCTCTTGAAATTGATACCCATATTGCCGACCTGCTTTCCTCCATTCCCTTTTTAATCGTTGACATTCTTCATTAAAGAACGGCTTTCGAAATCTACCTTGTCCCTTACGCCGAATACGTAATGGCATCCCTGCCTCAACAGCAGCGTTCACCACCACTTCTGAAAGACCCTCTAATGCTTGTGTCAAATTACCTTCATTAGCCATGTGAATGCATTCATTCAATCTTGTATGAACTCGTTCTAAATTTTCAACATAAGGAATTCTTAACGCCCTTTGCCAATCAATGGCCCGAATAACTCTCTCAGAAAGCCCATCTTGTTGTACATGAGAGGGGCCGGACATAGCTAGAGACAAGTGTGTAATAATTGGGAAGTGGTCTGATCCCCTCACCTCTGATTGCACTTCCATTGATTGAATGCATGGTAAAAGTGTATTGGAAACTAAAACGTGGTCCGGCCTCGTCGGGGATGACCGTTGTGTGGCCTTAAAGGTTGCTGGCATATCTAAGTCCCCCACTATCTTACCAGTGCAGATTGATAAGTTTGTCTCTGCCGCCAGCTTCACCATAAGCTTCCCCCCACGATTTTGGCCCAAATGTGTCCCTTGCCCCGGTGCTGTAGATGATGAGGCATATTCCACATGGCCATTAAAGTCCCCTCCCATGAAAATATGACTAACATCCCCCTCTAGTTCATTAATCTTCCCAGACAACTCCCCAAACCTCCAATCAAGGTCATTCGTGCTTAACAATGGAGATCCTATTGGCGGTATGTATATATTCCCAATATGAATACAAGGATGTATATCCCCCCGAAACCGTAAACGCACCCATAGCGACGACGATGTATGTGAGCAAAACTGGGCAGCAACCAATTTAGTTTCTTTAACAGCAATAATAAGTCCGTAACCCCTTTTATTAGATGAAAACTCTAAAGGCGTGGTACAGATTTTAAACCCTGGCAATAGATTAGGGTCCACATGAATACATCTTGTTTCTTGCAATAAAATTATATCAAATTGTTGAAAAAACCTATCTAATGAATGTAACAAAATCTTGGAGTCTGACAAACCGTTGATGTTCCATGATAATATGGATAAATTGACTTGGCCAACATTTTCCTAGGCGATGTTCATGGGGGCAGACGAGGACGTGCTTGCTTGTTGCCCAGGGATCACCTTGATGGGTGGTCCCTGTCCTTTGACTTTGAAAAGATTGTCCCCTCTCCAAAACGTTGTCCATCCTTCATTTCTGAGTGCCAATGCATTGGGCAGCAACGCTGCCCTCCCCGCTCGTTGTTTCGTGGTCAAGTCGTCGTCCATGGTAATCTTGAAGTTCTGCCGCAATACTTTCGACTTCTTGAATGCGGCATGCTTATCTGCAATACTGACAAAACGTATTAGAACAGGTCGTGGACGCTTCGACTTCGGGTCAAACTTCCCCAACCTCCGAGTCTCCTCTATGCGTACAGCTCCAAACAGGTGCTTAACTTCAGTTAATTGCGCCTCCCCGATGCTCTCCTCCACTCCAAAAAGGAGGGCGTTTGGAGACTTGATGGTTTTCTCCAGAGCATCGTTTTGGGATTCCAGCGCTGCCAGCTTGTTGAAGAGTAATTCATCCCTCGCTCTCATGGTTTCCTCAACTGTAGCTTGATTAGAAGCTATTTGTGCGTCAATTATCGGTTGAACTGCCTCCAAAACATTCTTGGTGATAGTTGGTGTAGCGGCTGTGATTAGATCATCTCGATGCTCGGCCATGAAGTTCGCGCATTCTGTCCGAACCATTGCAGGAAGTTGCGCTAAGGTATTATTGATATTGTTTATTGCCTCCATAAGATCCTTTAATGTTAATTCTTCCCCCATCTGTGGTGGCCCTTGTGGCGACCGTTCTACACGGATCCTCTTTGTCCCGGCCTCAATAACTTCTGAGGCAATAGCAGGGCCCTTAGGGCTACTAAACATAGACGTGATAATAGAAGACATTGCAAGAATTGGTGATTATTGGTGATTATTGGTGATTATTGGTGATTGATTATTGGTGATTGGTGAGTGATTGGTGATTGGTGATTATTGGTGATTATTGGGAAGCTTCAAAAGCCAATCACATCCGTTCCAGAACTAGGGGCCTAGGGCCTAAGGGTCTAGGGTTTTCCTCAAGGAGGAGGACCTTCGAAGGACCCTAGAGTCTAGACCCTAGCCCGATGTTTCGTTATACTTACATTTCCTTCAACCCCAAAAGAGACGAAGAAGGGGCAGAAGACGAGAGGAAGGACACTTGCTTCCGGAGGGGGCTTCTTATAGGGAGTATAGGCCTATTGGCCTATAGCTATGTAAAATTCCCAGCAGGAGGAGCTTGCGGTCAAATTTGTCAGAACTTACAAGAGGGGGGGGGAGGGGGGGGGGAGAAATTCTTCGCAGATCTTGAAACGTGTCTCGTTCTGGTCTAGGGAAGGTTGGGGGTCGCCCGTTGCTTGCACTGCAGTCTGTTCTTTTTGCAGCGCCCCTAGCGCGAAGCATGGCGTTGGCACCCAACGTTGGGGTGATCATGAGCCGCACTTTTGCACATATCTAGAAAAAGGGGGTGGGGGGCCGGGGCATTGGACCAACGTTGAGTTGACCCGCACTTGCACTTATATCAGAGAAGGAGGATGGGGGTGACATACGGCGTACGTCTGTGCCTGACGTCTACTTTGAGGTATCTATGTAGATACCTGTATACATGTACTGTACGTATACAGTACGTACCTGGCAGTATCGATACAGCCAGGTACGTACCGAGTATACGGGTACTAGATCTGACCAGCTGCAGCTGGTTAAACTGATCCGTATGTTCCGTACGTATACGGTACATACCTGGCAGTATCGATACTGCCAGGTACGTACCGTGTATACAGGTACTAGATCTGACCAGCTGGTTGAACTGATCCAATATCGAACCTTTATGTACAGATTACATGGAGCTTCTCCTTCAGCTTCTCCTTAAGGGTGACCCACTGTACACTGGCAATGCACTGCAAGCGTTTAACGGTTAATTTCCTGCCTATGTGACAAAGAACACATTTTCCACAAACCCTGGCTATGGCCCTAAGGCCTTGAGGCAGAAGGTCTTGCGGCAATGGGTCGCGCGCGTTAAAGAGATTATTCGCATTCAGTGCAGTGCCAACCCCTCGTATGAGGGGTTGAACGACGGCGCGTCTATAGCTAGCTAGGGCAGTGCACATGGGGAGCCGCTGAGGCGTGCAAAAAGCAGGATTTTCTAAACGTCTGAGTGTGTTGCGACCACCTTATCATGCCCTAGTAGCTAATAGACGTAACTTCTTCAAGCCTCTGCAACAAGACCAGCGCATCAGCATGCAACCCTCCAAATGTTTCAAAAGAGACGGCTTGGAAGGCCACAGGCGGTTGTTGACGCGAGAGCAAGACAGCATAGCGGGTCTGCTTGTCTTGAGCGGCGCGCGCGGCAGCCCCACCCGGCATGAAGTGCTGCAAGCTTCTTCTTCCTTTACAAGATTGGGGCAAAAAGGAGCAGCACAATGTTCAGAGACCTAAACCCAAATGTTTCAAGCTAAAGTCACACCCAGCGACGTATGGGCCCATGGCCACAGCGGCCGCAATAATGAAACTCACCCGATCGTCGACACATGACAATATCCCTCCGCATCTTCGTGAGCAATGATGGCTTGGTTCAAAAGCCCCTGGAGCCTCTGCAACAAGCTTAAGGCCAGCGCATCAGCATGTACCCTCCAAATGTCCTTCTTCTTCTTCTTCTCCTTCTCCTTTCTCAATTTGATGCGATTGACATCCTTCGAAGTTTTCACAGACCAACGTGGAAAGGACAAGACGATCAGGCACGTGAGTTGGGGGATGTGAATGTATTGTACATTCAAAAGTGAACTCGCGACACCCTGTCTTGATTGTGCAAGGCGAATGAACATATGCCCCTTGACACTGAGGGAATCTCTTATGAAAGGACTAGATAGAATTGATGTGTCATGTATATAATCTGCGGATGGCAAGCAATATAAGGTCTTGCAAAGTACCCATCGCACTCTTCCGGCGAGAGTATCCTTCAGAATCTTTGAGCATTGAATATGAAACCACGCATTCTCCTAGTGGTTAGTAATTTTTGGTTTGTCTGTAAGCTTTCAGTTTGATAAAGTAATTGGGGATGGCAGGTTGCCGTGTTGTTGCACCTCGAGCAAAGGTGCTTTGCCACTATTAGAGGCTGCAATGCTTTCCATGGAAACCAACTAAGGGCTGAAGTTTTCGACACTTGCAAATGCAAAACTTCGAGCAACTTGGGAAGGCGGAGAGCGCTTCCCAGGAGGTGTGATGCAGCAAAATGTTCTGTGTCGGTGCATACACGAGGCGTGGGGCGGAGAGCACAGAGAGGTTCTCTGAGAGAGGTGTAGATTTTTATCGTGTCTTCTGTGAGTTTCTAAAGGATATGGAGGGGTGAGGGTGAGAGGATGCTATGCGATGGTCAGACTGTGCCGCAATCAGTGTTCTCAGAGGAGTGTCTGGCATTTGAGAGAGAGGGTGCTTCGTGCAGAACAACAGCAGCAAGGATGAGACTATGATGCAAATTTCTGCGTCAAATCTGCCAATCATTGCTATGCCCAAGCTTCCAGACAACTACAAGGAGCTGGTGGAACTGAACCTCTCCCACTCACAACTCCATCAGCTCCCGGCAGAAATAGGGGAGCTGAGGTCCTTAACTTCTCTCGATGCTAGCAGCAATAACTTGAGCGAACTCCCAGAAGAACTGGGACAGCTGGGGTCCCTACAGTATCTCAATCTCATGTCAAATAGGTGAGGACAACGATTGAATATGGTGTAATCAATGAAGCTTAGGCAATCCATTGGATGGCAGTGCTGCGCACAGGGACTTGTCCATGTATTGGCAGCAATCACAGACGTCAGACTTTAAATTGATAAATGGATAAACATATGCATCTGGTGAATGAGTTCATTTAGGAGGAACTGACACATTACTTAGCCAAAAAGGGGACATAAGAGACATTCCCGGGTTTCAAAATGCCCTCATGCTCAAGAAACAAAACGACTAAATAGCTACGGGTGTCACATGCAACTGTAATAGCACGTGAAGGTAGACTGCCCCCCCCCCCCCCCCCGCGGCGCCTTCTGGGGGGCAAAATGATGCAATTCAAGGAAAATCTTTCGCGGGGACTCGAACCCCCGCCGTTCACACAAATGATGTTGCAGTAGCTCGCCTAACGCCATGGCTGTGTCTCCGAAGATGGTTTATCCACACAAATATAGCAGTTTATTGATAGGGTTAAGCTTTTCACAAGAGTGGCCTGTATGTACAAAATTGCCGGTGGAGTTGAAGTGGCTGACAAAGTATAGACTCGTCCTTTGATTTTCATCTTAATCTGCCCCTCCCCCGCTCCCCCCCTCCACACACAAACACACACACACACACACACACACACACATAGACACACACATGCACATCCGCACACGTTGAGCAACTTCATGAGCTGAAGCAAGTTTGTCTGATTTGGAAGGCCAGCTTCAGGAATGTGTGTGTGTGTGTGTGTGTGTGTGTGTGTGTGAGTGTGTGTGTGTGAGAGAGAGAGGGGGGGGGGGAGAGGGGGAGGGGGGGGAGGGGGGAGGATATTCGATGTTGTGAGGACCTGGTTCATGTCGACCTGGATTGGCAAAAGCCACGTCAGGAAGCATGGAAGGAAATCTTTTGCATCCCCGCCCCTATCCCCCACTCTCCCAACCTCCATCTCTTCTTGTAGGGCGCCCAGCGACTTCAGCTGCGGTGTCGAACCAAGGAAGATAACATTTACTGCATGGTGTGCAAGACAGCACATCGATCCGCACAGGTTTGTGCATCAGATTGTGGGTTCTGCATCCTTTTCCGCCTCCTCCTCCTCATTCTCCTTCTTCCTCTTCCTCTCCTCCTCCTCCTCCTTCTCCTCCTCCTCCTCCTTCTTCTTCTTCTTCTTCTTCCCCCTAGATTGAGGAAAAACCTAAATCCTGACAGCATCAAATACATGCCTTAGTGGGTCCTTGCAGGATCCGGCAGCTGCCCGAGAGCATAGGCCAGCTGCATTGCCTGTGCAGGCTGGGGCTGAAGGGGAACGTGCTGGAGCAGCTGCCCGCCAGCTTTGGGGGCCTGTCCTCGCTGGTGGAGCTGTTTCTGACAGACAACCAGCTGCAGACACTGCCGGCCAGCATCTCAGGCTGCACCTCTCTGGTCAAGTTGCAGGCCTCCTTCAATCGGCTGACCGCCCTCCCGCCCGAGATCGGCTCGCTGCCCCGCCTCGAGCTCTTCCGGGTCGCTGTCAACTGCCTCACTCACGTGCGCAACTCCTGTGCTTTACTCATGTCCAGCTTCTGGGGGACTCCTGTTGCACAACTGCCTGACTCATGTTGCTCGAGTGCTTTACTCATGTGCGCAACTGCCTGACTCATGTTGCTCAAGTGCTTTACTCATATGCGCAGCTGCCTGACTCATGCGCGCAAAGTCTTGACTTGTTTGGGCCACTGCTCAACTCATTTTGCGCCACTGCCTTAGTCATGTTACGCAAGTGCTTGACCATGGGCCCAACTGCCTTAGTCATGTTACGCAAGTGCTTGACCATGGGCCCAACTGCTTTGACTCATGGGGTCCCATAGTTTGGGGCCCCTTGTCTTCCTGCGGTTGAGCTATTCTCTGCTCATGCAGGGCCTGCTTTGCCATGTCAGTCCCGGGTTGCCTCTCTTTGCCTCATTTTGCATTGAATCATCTCTCTGCTGCAGAAGCTTTTGGGACCATTGTGGCTGTGACTGTGTGCATGCACGCGTGACTGCGTGCTTGCACGTGCACGCATGTGTGTGTGTGTGTGTGTGTGTGTGTGTGTGTGTGTGTGTGTGTGGGGGGGGGGGTGAGACACACACACACACACACACACACACACACACACACACACACACACACACACACACACAGAGAGAGAGAGAGAGAGAGAGAGAGAGAGAGAGAGAGAGAGAGAGAGAGAGAGAGAGAGAGAGAGAGAGAGTGAGAGAGAGAGGGGGGGACAGACAGACAGGCAGAGGGGAAGGGATGGAAGGAGGGGGGGGGAGAGAGAGAGAGAGAGAGAGAGAGAGAGAGAGAGAAGGGGGGGGATGGGACACACACACACACACACACACACACACACACACACACACACACACAGAGAGAGAGAGGGGGGGGGAGGGTGTGTGTGTGTGTGTGCGCGCGCGTGCGTGCGTGCGTCTGAGTGAATGTAAGAGAGGGGGGGGGGCTGAGGAAGGCCCATTGTGCCGCGGCCATCTCAACTTGGTCGCACAAGCCGAACCACAAGAGCCGAGAGCGCAAGCCAAGGAAGGGGCGGATCGTGGCAGGTGCCGGACGAGGTATCGCGGCTGGACAACCTGGCGTGGCTGTCCCTGGGAGGCAACCCCGTGTGCAGGCAGGCGGCCCCGCCCCTGCCCCACATCCGCCCATTCCAGCTTCACCAGCTGCAGGTGGGGCAGGGCCTGGGGGATGGCGCCTCGGGGGACGTGTTTGCTGCGGACCTTGGCGGGAAACATGTCGCCGTCAAGGTCTTCCGCGCGGACGCAAGCCCCGATGGCCATTCCGCAGACGAGATTGCTGTTTCCTGCACTCTGGACCACCCTTGCCTAATCAGGCACGCTCCCCAGGCCCCCCCCCCCCCCGGGTCGCTCTCCTCCCTCCTCGTCTTCCTTTCCCCCCCCCGGGGGGGGGGGGGTGTGTTTAAGTCTTCTTGTTGCCCCCAAGCACTGCAACGAGATGCAGGTCATGCGAGTAGTTGAAGATGACGACACTGGACGAAGGCGTGGCCTTGTTGCTTAGCGGCTCTGATGAGATGGTGTGTGCGCGAGTGGGATGGTGAGGTACTGCAGATCAGGAGCCGTCCTCTGCATTGCCCGACAACTTGCGAAAATGAGTGTTGGGTTTGGTGAAAGCGAAGCCGCCAAGGGCAACAAGTATGTCACTGAGCGGTAACGGTGCCGGGGCGGACAGTTGTTACCGCCCTCTCATCTCCCATGATCATATGATTGCAGTTGATCATGCAGCAACAAGGCCAAACATAACCGTCGCCGTTGTTACCGCCCCGGATGTTTGGCCTTGTTGCTGCATGATCAACTGCAATCAGATGATCATGGGAGATGAGGGGGCGGTAACAACGGCGACGGTTATGTTTGGTCGTGTTCATACATGATCAACTGCAATTAGATGATCATGGGGGATGAGGGGGCGGTAACAACGGCGACGGTTATGTTTGGTCGTGTTGCTACATTATCAACTGCAATCAGATGATCATGGGAGATGATGGGGGGGGGGGCGGCAACAGTGGCCATGGGTAAATTTGGTCATGTTGGTGCCCACCAACTGCAAACAGGGTAGGGATGATAGCGACAGCTAGGCTGTCTTTACTCGTGTCGTTCTGTCAACACATGCAATCAGATGAGGCGGGTTAAGAACACTCACCGACGACTGTACTCGGAAATGTGCCGGACCATGCTGCCTGAAGAATTGCAAGCAGGTTGTGTGTATGCGACTAGGAGTGGTCTGAAGCTAGACTAGGAGTTGTCTGAAAGTGACTATGAGTCATCTGAAACTAGAGTAGGAGTCGTCTGAAACTAGACTGGGAGTCGTCTGAAACTAGACTGGGATTCCTCTGAAACTAGACTGGGAGTCCTCTGAACCCAGATCAGGAGTCGTTTGTGGAAGTAGGGTACGCGTTGGCCAAGACTAGACTGTGAGTCATATATGTTCTAAAAACCAGGAGCTGTCTCATCCAACACCAAGAGCTTGAGGTCATATGGGCATGCGATTTATAATGATACACCAAGAGCTGAAGTCATACAGGCATGCGATTTATAATGATACCTACATGAGGTTTCGTGTCAACACCAACATTTGCAATCAGATTCGAGGTTTGATAAGGCTTGCCAACACCTCCATTCTGGACATTCTGTCAAGGTCCCTAAAGTCCCTGAAGTCCCTCAGAACTCCCGCAGTCCCCAAACTTTCCCTTGCCATGGCGTCCATGGCCTTTGTGTCCCCGATATCAAAGTCTCAAAGATTCCTGAAATCCCCAAAACATTGTTATTAAACATTTATAATAGTTAAGCCCTCAAAATCTCCATTCTGGGATGGCGGAGTGGGAGTTCCAAGGGCTCAATCACCTTCAGGGGCAAAAAGATGGCGGCCCGCTAAGTCGTTCCTGCAGCCCCAAAACCATACCTGTGCACGTGACACACCCGCAAAGTCGTTTCCGCAGCCCCAAAACCCTACCTGTGCATGTGTCACACCCGCAAAGTCGTTCCCGGAGTCCCAAAACCCTACCTGTGCACGTGACACACCCGCAAACGTCGTTCCCGGAGTCCCAAAACCCTACCTGTGCACGTGACACACCCGCACAGTCGTTCCCCTGCCCCAAAACCCTACCTGTGCACGTGACACATCCGGGCTCCGTTCGCATAGCGCGGTTACTTAAGCCCTTGTGTGAAGCACGCATGCAGGTGTTCTCCAAAAGCTACCTGCATTCTTTTTTCTTCTGATGCATTCGTTTTTTCCTTTGGGCTTCTCTGTGCGCTCCCAATGTTGATGATGATGGTGATGAGGGTGACGACGATTAATTTGGTGGCTACTGAAGTCATGTGCCATGGGGACGCTTGCAGGGTTTTGGGGCTGCTGGAGGACCCCAAGGGTCTGGTGGTGGATCGGGTTTTCGGGGTGCCGCTGGCAGAAAAGCCCAACCTGGACTCCCTGCTGCGATGCCGATGGGAGAAGGGCCGCACCTTCTCCCCCGCCTTTGTGCGCCAGGTGGCTGCTGACGTGGCAGGGGCCCTGGCCTTCCTGCATGCCCGCCACATCGCCCACGGCGACGTGTACGCGCACAATGTCCTCGCAGACGAGAGCGGAGCGTCCGTCCTCTGCGATTACGGTAATTGCCTGAACCCCCCCCCCCTATGACTGTGCTGATCAGATTGTCCCTCCTCTAGAGGACGACGGTGCTACGATCATCGCCCGCTTTGACTATGCTGACAACGCCGTGACGATGTGACTATGCCGATAATGGCGTCCCTCCTCTGTGATGACGGTGATATGATTATCCCCCGCTATGTTTATGCTGTTTAGGTTGTCCCTCACCGTCTGTGATGATGGTGATACCATTATCCTTCTGTCCCCGGCCCTGGTGAATATCCCTCAACTGGCCTTACAAACTGTAACTTACAGTGTTGTGATTTACCCCTCCTCCGCGATTGCAGTAGTAATTTGCCTCTGGATGGGATGACTTCTCGCTGACCCATTATACAAGAGGTACGCGGTCACCTCCCCCTCTTGAACCGAGGGGTTGTTCCCTTAACATCTAACGCAGGCTTCCAGCTGCTTAGAGTAGAAATGAGCGGTGATATGGAAGTCCCCCTCTGTGACTAGGGTGCCCTGATTCAGGCCTCACCATCTGCTGGCTTGCATCGGATGGGCAATTGGTTTTGCCAAGGTGATCAGATTGCCCTATCACTTAGACATGAGTGTAATTCCTCTCGCACGTGCTTGCCATAAATTCTTCCATTTACAATGCCGAGGAAAACGAGAAAGAAAGGGGAATGTCGCGAACTGCAGCATCTGTGATTACGGTAGTAATCCCTCTGTGGAAAGGATGATGGAGTGGTGAAAAACCAGCGAGTTTGGTTATTCCTCTGGCTCTGTCCTGTCAAGGGGCACTCCCCGCCCCTCTCTCACACGTGGGCACCCCCCGCCCCTCTCTCACAAGGGGGCCCTCCCCGCCCCTCTCTCCCAAGGGGTGGAAACTCCCAGACGGTGACACAAAAGCAGCTGAGAAGGCATTTTGGGGACAGTAAGGCAGGGAGCAATGTAGCGAGCAATGTGAAGCAACTGAGGGAGCAACGATAAAGCTATGCAGGGGAGGAATGTAGAGCGGTATACAGAGCAAATGTGAAGAAATGTGGGGAGCAGTTTGCAAAGCAAAGTAGGGAGCAGCTGTACAAGAATGTGGGAAGCAACTGTAAAGCAATGCAGGGGAGCAGTTGTACAGCAAAGTTGTACTGTAAAGCAAGCTTGTACAGTTGAGTTGTACTGTAAAGCAAGCTTGTGCAGCAAAGTTGTACTGTAAAGCAAGCTTGTGCAGCAAAGTTGTACTGTAAAGCAAAGTAGGGAGCAACTGTAGAGCAATGCAGAGGAGCAGTTGTACAGCAGCATGGGGAGCAATCTGCAAAGCAATCTAGGGAAGCAACTGTGCAGGGGGCAATGGAGGAAGCAGGTAGGGCGCAAGGCAGGGAGCACTTGTCAAGAAATGTGGGGGGTTGGGGGGGGGGATTGGTTTTCACAGCAATCTAGGGAGCAACGGTAAAGAAATGTGCTGACTGATATGTTTCACTTCTACCTTCAAAAGTGCGGGGCAATAGCTGCCCAAAGCAGTTGTAGCGCAGAGCAGGGAGCACTTGGCAAAGAAACGCAACTGCAAAGGAAGAGAAGTCGGAATTTAGGAGCACTTGCAAAGAAATGTGGGGAGCATTTGGAAAGGAGAGGCGGGAAGCACTTGGAAAGAAAATGCGGGAAGCAATTGCAAAGAGAGAAACGGAGCGGGTTTGGCGTGCAGGGGCGTCCTTCTTCTACCACCCTGGGGCTGTGCCGTACGAGGCTCATGAGGTGAGGGCGTTCGGTCTTATGCTAAGCGATATGGTGGCTCGCATACCTCCTGAGGAAGCTGCCACGGAAGCTGCAGGCCTGTTGGCGAGCATCCGGGATGACTGTTTGGCAACGCCCTGGAGGCTGCGCCCTCGCTTTGCCGACTTGCAGCCGCGCCTGGCTCCCGCCTCGTGAGCTTGAAGGCTGCACACTGCAAGATGCAAGTTGCAGCACAGGGTACAGCGTAGTAGCGGAGCGGTGTCGTAAAGCGCAATTGCTGTGCAGTAAAGTGCAGGTTAATTGCAGTGCGGGGAAGTACAGCGTGTTTGCAGGGCGGGGAAGTACAGCGTGTTTGCAGTGCGGGGAAGCACTGAGTAATTGCAGTTAGAGGAAGTACAGAGTGACCTTTCCAGACTTCTTTCCCGCGGTGTCTCTGCTCTCAATCTGAAGTCTCGGACTGAAGTGAGCACGCAGACCCTTGCAGCCTGCCCTTCTTACACTGCAAGTTGCAGTGTAAAAATTGGCATCAATGTTGGCGAATCCATATCCAGCATCATAAGAGCAAACGCGCTTGCAGCCCTCTCCAAAGCGCTTGTACAAAGGAAGTTGAAGCCACATGTGGCCCTTTGATATTCTTTTTAGCTGTCAGTGGTCAGTGGTGTCAGTGGCATCCAGATGTGAATTCTTCGAAGCTTGGATCATGCTTGCGTGGCCATGGTAAAAACCATAAGTATGAGGATATGTGACAGGGCTACTTGCTCCTTCACTTTCAAAGCTTTTCCTACATGTACAAAGCTTATTCCAATTGAGATCATCATGACGCTGTGCATCCTGATGCACGTGGCACAGCATCAGCAATGTTGATCATTATCGGTAGCATATAAATTATCAACTCTACCTGTTTACGTATTTACCAAGTCAGATCAGATGGAGCGCTACATACAAATAGTTTCACAATCGTGATGATTAATTGAAATTACTTATCTCGCCGTACGGAGCTAAGAAGTTGACTTTCGCTGTTACACCAGCTTTCCACTTACCTAAGTACACTAGGACCTGTCCAACACTAGGACCTGTCCAACACAGGTTAACGTTTCACTAGGCTCAATCAAAATCTACTTCAAAAAGAACGACGTACTCCAACCGGACCTTTAAGCAGCATTACCTGTCTAGGAAGAGCCTTCCATCAAAGTTTCCAAAGCTGCATATCTTCTTATTATATAATGTTTCGCCCGAGGATCTCTGGAACAGGCCTGCATAATTATATATAAGGCTATACAGCTAACTGGTAGCCAAGGGGTCCAACCCAATACCGTGACCATGACTCCGGCGCAATTTGACTATAGATAACATGACACTACATAGCTATGGGCCGAGTTAGCACATTCGGTACGGGCCATACCGTTGTGGCCAGAAGTACCGCCTTTCCGATCAAGTCTTACTTCTCCAATCAAGCATTGCCTTCCCTTGCAGGGCCATTGGCCATATGCATACCTCCTGCACTTGGCCCCAAATACCGCCTTGCAATTGCCGATCAAGTACACATACTACCACTTATGTGTTGGCCATACCTCATGCACGTGGCTACAAATACCGCCTTGCCGATAAAGTATATATACCACCACTTATTTGTTGGCCTTACCTCATGCACGTGGCCACAAATTTGTGCAAGGCAGAATCAAAATACCGCCTTGCCGATGAAGTATATATACCACCACTTATTTGTTGGCCATACCTCATGCACGTGGCCACAAATACCGCCTTCCCGAGCAAGTACACATACTACCGCCTTGCCGATCAAGTACGTACTGCCTTCCAAACGAACTCTCCCCAAATAGGGGCTATCCCCCATACCATGTGGCCACATGTATACATATGTACGTACCGACTCAAAATCAAGTACGGGCCCCGCTTTTAAAAGTAATTTCACTCTCAGATATTGGCCACATGTGCGCACAAGCACCGCCAGCGCCTTTCTCTGAATTTCCCAACTCATGGTGTCTGTTCCGGTTCCACTGGGATACATCCTATACAGGCACCCACACTTTTTTCTTTTCTCTGACGGTGGCTCCACACCAGGAGCACCGCCTTTGCACACACCAGAAGAAACTTTCGAAACTCCAATGCCCCCTAGGGGCCTGACTTCCTCAGTTCCTGCTATTTGGCTACTTGGAACCTAAAACTCGAAAGTACGATACGCTCTTCCAGTGTCTGTTTTGGCATCATACAGTATAGCTAGGCAACGCCCTGGCCATGTCAGCTCTCCAGGAGCGCCATGCCCTGGCCAAACCCTGTGAATCATTGGGATAACATGTTTATATGCGCCGGGACGTGCCTGAGCCTATGGGGGTCCTGTGGAAATTGTGGGGTACTGCTACAGCCGCTACAGGCAATAGTGATGGGTTCAATCCCCTCTAAAAATCTGGTGGAGGAGCTGCAGCTGCACCTTTTTGCTTTTATTCCAAAACTGGTTTCATTTCTTCTTTCAAGTTCTTGCCGCTGGGTGATTTGTTTTGGAGGGCGGGGGCAGGGAATGGGGAGGATGAGGGGACGAGAGAAGGGTTTGGCACGGAGGGAAAGCGCGGGGACAACGGCTGGGATGAGGGGTTGGGAGGGGGCGGGCGAGGGAGGGGGCGGGTGGGCAGGACGAGGGGGAGGGAGGGAGGAGGAGAAGCGAGAGAGAGAGAGAGAGAGAGAGAGAGAGAGAGAGAGAGAGAGAGAGAGAGAGAGAGAGAGAGAGAGAGAGAGAGAGAGAGAGAGAGAGAGAGAGAGAGAGAGAGAGAGAGAGAGAGAGAGAGAGAGAGAGGAGGGGGGGGGGAGAGGGGAATGAGCCCTTATCACACACACACCCGCCGAAAACACAAGCATAGTGATACACGGTGGGGAAGTGGAGAAGAGCAGACCCTGTGGACAGACCGTGTGGACATACCCTGGTTAGGGCATGCGCAGACCCTCTCCAAGAGCGCCATGCCCTGGCCAGACCCTCTGGCCAGACCCTGTGGCTAGACCCGGGAAACTGCAACTTGAACTCGGGAACTCGGGCCGATCAGTGACCTCGAGAAACTGCAACAGCGTCGATCCGAACACATATGCACGTCTCCGAATCCGCGGGACAGTGCAATTACATAGGTACATCGCGGAGGTTCAGGATGTGCGGAAGCACGTTTTCCACATGTGTTAAAAATGCATTGAAAACGACTGAAAGTGCACGGAAAATAACTTAAAAAGTGCTCTGAAGATGACTGAAAGTGCACTGAAGATGACTGAAAGTGCACTGAAAATGACCAACTGTGCTCAGTCGGTCCCAAAGCTGCTACCAGAACATGTACCTGTCTGTCCAGCGGGTGGTGGACGTCCACCATGTTGGCCGAGTTTGTTGATGTTGCCTAAGTAGGCCATGTCGCCTGACCAGGTCATGTCGCTTGACCATAGGTCAAGTGGTCCGACTGGGTCAGGGCGCCTGACTAGGACAGGCTGCCTAACTAGGTACCGTAACCTGAGCAGGTCGAGTAACCTGACTTACAAGTCATGCATGACATCGTTGAGCTTACCTGACCTACTCTGGTTATATTTGCAACCTGACTAAGGGGTTACTTGACCTACTCAGGTGACATATGTAACCCGACTCAGTCAAATTAGAGTGCAGCGAAGCAGAGCATGATGACGTCATGTTGCCTGATTAAGTCATGCTGGCTTCCACCTCAGCCGGGTCCACATGAGAATGGCGCTCCCGCAAGGTGGAGGTACGCTCCAGGGAGGACTCCTTGGCATGGGAAGGCCCAAGCTCTTGCCTGATCAGGCTCACCTGCAGGTCGTCTGCCAGGTACTCGTTGGCAACCTGGATGTCCTTGTTTGTTTGCGACACAACTTTGTCCCTGCACACATCGTAGCATTCTCAGCTCTGCCTCTCCTCTGTTTCTTCCTCCACGTGTGTCTCCCGCATACGCAAACCCCCCATACGCGTGCGACGCGCACACACACACACACACACACACACACACACACACACACACACACACACACACACACACACACACACACACCCACCCACCCACCCACATACACACACACGCACACACACACACACACACACACACACACGCACATGCACACACACACGGACACGCACACACACACACAGCCACAGAGAGACAGAGAGACAGAGAGAGAGAGAGAGGAGAGAGAGAGAGAGAGAGAGAGAGAGAGAGAGAGAGAGAGAGAGAGAGAGAGAGAGAGAGAGAGAGAGAGAGAGAGGGCGATGGGCAGACAGACACATAGACCCACAAACACACACACACACACACACACACACATACACACACACACACAAACACACCACACACACACACACACACACACAGAGAGAGAGAGAGAGAGAGAGAGAGAGAGAGAGAGAGAGAGAGAGAGAGAGAGAGAGAGAGAGAGAAGAGAGAGAGAGAGAGAGAGAGAGAGAAGGGGGGAGAGAGAGGAGGAGGAGGAGGAGGAGGAGGAAGAGGGAGGCATATGGGAGTGGCTAGAGTTGTGAGATGCGAAAAGCACGCCCCAGACTATCCCTCAACGCTGTGATCAAAAATAGAAGGAATGGACCCGTATTTGAATAGATGGACACCCTCCTACAAAAGCAAAAGTGAAGGCTACCGGCGGCCTTTTGTTCGCTGAAACAAATGCACATCGCCTAATTCACACATGTCTCTCGTTAAATTCAGACGCACATGGCCCGACCCACAATATCACTCAGCTGTACCAGACGCACATGGCCCCACCCACAATACCACTCAGCTGTACCAGACGCACATCCCTCGGCTCACAAATGTGAGCGAGTACCATCGGCCGGCGCCAGCACACCCAAACCAGTGGAAATTGGGGATTTGGGGGTTTGCGGGACTTGCGGCTGGGAGGGCCACAGATTGGGGGGAATCACCACTGGATGTCGTCAAAGGCGTAGCGGGTACGCATGTACCGCAGGGTCCATACTGCATCCAGCACCACGTGGTGCAGGCCCATCTCGTCTATGAGGCCCAGCACGTGCGCCTGCCGCACCCCGCCCCCCAACACACTTAGTCTCATTCGGATCCGTCTTCTTGCCTTTGCTTTTGATATGTGCACGCCCCAAGTGTGCATACGAATATTAACTAGCTCTGATGCACACCTTGACGACCTGAACACACCTAGTCTCATTCAGCTCCGTCTTCTTGCCTTTGCTTTTGATAAGTGCAGATAACCCTATGTGTAGACCCTATGTCAGATCTGCACATACCTATCTCATCCGGTTCCAAAGATTCCTGCCTTCGCTTCTCTCAGATGTGCAGATAACCCTATACAAAACCCTATTTCTGCACGTATATCTGAGAATATATACCCACTTAGCTTTCAATACATGTTAAGATAACCCACATATGTCCGAAAATGCGAACCCATAAACAAAGCTCTTAATCGTATCTGTGCTAGCTGAAAGATGGACAGCGGAGGGCACATTGAGGTACAGGGCAGGGGCACACCCGTACCGCCATGCACCCGAAGGTGGGAGCGGAAGCGGATGACCTTGTCCCGCCACGTCACATGCAAGTACCAGAGCCAGAGGCAAGGTGAATTTCAGAACAGGGGCGCGCACCTGTACCGCCATGCCCACGAAGGTGGATTGGAAGTAGATGCCCTTGTCCCGCCACTGTGCCAGCCAGGCCGCTTTGTTGGCGCGCGGGGTCTGCAGGCTGGTGAGGGTCTGCATGACGGGCCCCACCTTGTGAATGAAGCAGGCCAGCAGCCGCGTATCGTGCTTGTCCTGCCTCAGCTGCTGCCAAATGCTCTCCGCCAGCATTACATCCCCCTGTACTGCCCCCATTGCACCGCCTCAGCTGCTGCCAAATGCTCTCCGCCAGCAGTACATCCCTCTGTACCGCCCCCATTGCACCGCCTCAGCTGCTGCCAAATGCTCTCCGCCAGCAGTACATCCCTCTGTACCACCCCCATTGCACCGCCTCATTTGCTACCACTGGCTCTCCCCCAGCAGTACATCCCCCTGTACCGCCCCCATTGCACCGCCTCAGCTGCTGCCAACCGCTCTCCGCCAGCAGTACATCCCTCTGTACCGCCCCCATTGCACCGCCTCAGCTGCTGCCACTGGCTCTCACCCAGCAGTACATCCCCCTGTACCCGCCCCCCATTGCACCGCCTCAGCTGCTGCCACTGGCTCTCCCCCCAGGCGTACGCCGTTTCATCCACCCGTTTGTTTCATTCATTCACTTCTTCGTTTCATTCATCCACCCGTTCGTATCATTTATTCACTTTTTCGTTTCATTCATCCACCCGTTTGTTTCATTCATTCGCTCGTTCGTTTCATTCATTCACCCATTCGATTCATTTATTCACTCGTTCGTTTCATTCAACCACCTGTGCGTTTCATTAATTCCCTCGTTCATTTCATTCATCCACCCGTCCGTTTCATACATCCACCCGTTCGTTTCATTCATCCACCCGCTTGTTTCATTCATCCACCCGTTAGTCCAAAGAAACGTAAGTAGGCGTTCATGCAGCAGCGCCCACATAGCGCTAGGGGGAGGGGGAGGGGAAAGGGGCGGGACGGGGAGGCGGCCCAGGGGGACCGGGGGGGCCGGGGGGACCGCAGGGGCGCGCACCTGCCCGTTGTCTCCAACAAAGATCCAGCAGCACTCCGGGTACAGAGCGGCGTACTGCTTGAAGCGGGACAGCTTCTTGCGGTACAGCTGGATGTACAGGGTGGAGTTGAGGGAGCGCGTGGTCTGGCGCTGCAGCGGCCGCAGGTCCCTCCCCAGCAGGTAGTCGGTGAGGGCGAGCGGCCCCGCCCGTAGGCTCCCCAGCAGCAGGAGCGGGTAGCCGTGCATCTCCCCCCTCTGCAGCAGCGGCTTGAAGATGCTGTTGAAGGACTGCGCCTCCGTGAAACCTGTGCGCCCCCCCCCCCGGGAATATAGGGTTTAGGCTTTAGGGTTTTGTTGAAGGACTGCGAACCAGTGAAACCTGTGCCCCCCCTCCCCCCCGGGGATACTAGGGTTTAGGCTTTAGGGTCTTGTTGAAGGACTGCGCCTCCGTGAAACCTGTGCCCCCCCCCTCGGGGATATAGGGTTTAGGCTTTAGGGTTTTGTTGAAGGACTGCGAACAAGTGAAACCTGTGCCCTCAAAAGCGTTTTTAAACACCTGAGTAGTTCTCAAGATGCTTGGATACACCCCGTACAAGCCCTCAGGATGCTGGAACACAATCTTCCTAGCTCTCAAAAGGGTTCGACACGTCTTACCAGCTGAAGCAAAAAAAGGGAAAAAAAACCCTTCCTTTTGTATTGGTTCTCCCCTCCATCGTTTCAGTTGATCACCTTACATTAGAATGCTGTGACACACCTTTGTAGCTCTCGGGGCGGGCAGACAAGAAGACAAGGTGGCCTCCTTTCTGGTGGACGCGCTCCCCCCACTCTTTCATGTACTCCTCCACTGGCTTAGAACACTCCCCTCCCTGCTCCGCACAACCCATCAGGAGCCCTTTTATCCACCAACATTCACATTACGTTCCAGTCTCACTTGGGATCCCTTAATACCTGCAAATTCTCCTGTGAATCCTCGTGTGCATCTGCGCATGCTCAGGAGCCTCTCTGTGTGTGTGTGTGTGTGTGTGTGTGTGTGTGTGTGTGTGTGTGTGTGTGTGTGTGCGTGTGTGTGTGTGTGTGTGTGAGCGTGTGTGTGTGTGTGTGTGTGTGTGTGTGTGTGTGTGTGTGTGTGTGTGTGTGTGTGTGTGTGTGTGTGCACACCTTGAGCAGGTGGCCAGGGTATGCTTTCGGGGTTAAGCATAGGAGTTTGGCTTGCAAGCCCAGGTGGGATCTCACAAACACACCACCAACCCCCCACAACCCCTCTCCATACACAAGCCCCTTCCCCTTGCCTCCCCCCCCTCTAAACACACACCCCAAAGACACACTGTTCCCATTTTGTATGGTACACAACCCCATTCACGCGAACACGCACACGCATACACGAACAGCGCGCGCGCGCGCGCGCTGTTCACACACACACACACACACACACACACACACACACAAACACACACACACACACACACACATGCATGCACGCGCAGTGAGACATGCACACGTGCGAAAAACACAAGCGTACATGTTGCACCAGGGATGAAGATGCAAAAAAGGCACTTCAGAATCTAAGTGGGAACAGAGGGACTTGAACCCTCTACCGCCACGCCTTGCAATGGTGGCATTACTGAGAGTCCTCCCAATTGCACGACCCTCCAGCTTTTGATCATGTACAAATATGCGGATGACCAGGTTGGAGGCGACAAAGGGCTTGTAATGGACATTGTGACATTGTAATGTGATCAGAAGCCATCGCTCAGTACCTTTTTCACTTTTGATTGACCCAACACCTCTCTGCAGGCAAGTCAAGTCACTTGCCCTCTGTCTGGGAACCAAGTCCCGCAAGTCGACTTCTGAACCAATTTAAGGAAGGTGGTGAGTAACTTCAACCCTCCCCAGCGCTCAGTCCTCATGGGTCAGCGCTTCCTGAGGGGGGGATGGGGGGAGGTAAGAAGGAGAAAACTCAGAAGCTCCAACCAAGAGGAACGATCCGAAGAAGGTAAGTTGAGGAACAGTCCGATGAAGAAGGTACAAAGGGGACAATCAAAAGAGGTATGTAGGGGAACAACTTGAAGAAAAAGGCACAAAGGGAGCAATCCGGAAATGAAAGAAGGGGAATAGTCCAAAAAAGAAGGTATAAAAATGACAATCCGGCAAAGGCAAGAAAGAAAAGAAATCCAAAGAAGAAGGCGCAAAGGGAAAAATCCAAAAAACGGAAACAAGGGCAACAATCCGAAGAACGGTGAGTAGGGGAAGGGTCTTGAGGACCCAGGGAAATCCGTTCACATACACTTCCCGTTGCTTCATTAAATAGCATTAGGCAGATTAAAGTAGCATTCGAGAGAAAAATGTAGCATTCGAGAGAAAAAGGTAGCATTAGGCAGAAAAAGATAGCATTAGGCAGAAAAAGATAGCATTAGGCAGAAAAGGTAGCATTAGGCAGAAAAAGATAGCATTAGGTAGAAAAAGATAGCATTAGGCAGAAAAGGTAGCATTAGGCAGAAAAAGATAGCATTAGGTAGAAAAAGATAGCATAAGGCAGGAAAATGTACATTAGGCAGAAAAAGATAGCATTAGGCAGAAAAGGGTAGCATTCGAGAGAGAAAGGTAGCATTCGAGAGAAAAAGGTAGCATTAGGTAGAAAAAGAGGCGACAAGAGGGCGAAGGGGCACAGACGAACACACCGAGACAGCCACTTGTAGGCGATGCCGCTGGGCGTCTGTGAATTCAGCGCTCCAGGTGGGCCCCCCACTCCCCAGCCTGCAGACCGTTTACCCCACACCCCAATCATCAGTCACACAATTTCACCCTCCCCCCCCAAATACAGCCTCCAAACCTTTGGCAACAGCCTCCCGTTGGGGAGGCTTCCAGTCCTCAAAAATGTCCCAGCCCGATATAGCTGCAGCCGTTATAGCTGCAGCCGTTTTGATGTCCAAAAAGTCTATTCGGTATACAGTATCTGCAACGACCAACAACGACCTCCCAGCCCTCTACAACGACCTCCAGCCCACCACAACGACCTCCCAGCCCACCACAACGACCTCCCAGCCCTCTACAACAGCCTCCCAGCCCTCTACAACGACCTCCAGCCCACCACGACCTCCCAGCCCACCACAACGACCTCCCAGCCCACCACAACGACCTCCCAGCCCTCTGCAACGACCTCCCAGCCCTCTACAACGACCTCCCAGCCCACCACAACGACCTCCCAGCCCTCTACAACAGCCTCCCAGCCCTCTACAACGACCTCCAGCCCACCACAACGACCTCCCAGCCCACCACAACGACCTCCCAGCCCTCTACAACGACCTCCCAGCCCTTTACAACGACCTCCCAGCCCTCTACAACGACCTCCCAGCCCACCACAACGACCTCCCAGCCCTCTGCAACGACCTCCCAGCCCTCTACAACGACCTCCCAGCCCTCTACAACGACCTCCCAGCCCACCACAACGACCTCCCAGCCCTCTGCAACGACCTCCCAGCCCTCTACAACGACCTCCCAGCCCACCACAACGACCTCCCAGCCCTCTACAACAGCCTCCCAGCCCTCTACAACGACCTCCCAGCCCTCTACAACGACCTCCCAGCCCTTTACAACGACCTCCCAGCCCTCTACAACGACCTCCCAGCCCACCACAACGACCTCCCAGCCCTCTACAACGACCTCCCAGCCCACCACAACGACCTCCCAGCCCTCTGCAACGACCTCCCAGCCCTCTACAACGACCTCCCAGCCCACCACAACGACCTCCCAGCCCTCTACAACGAC
>KV908468.1:278296-305796 GCA_002005505.1 Botryococcus braunii | reverse complement strand
CTGCGCGCCCAGTCCTGCCTCCGGGGCCTGTGCCGTAGGCCCAACTTCTGCATCCCGTCCAGCAAGGACGCCCTGCAAGATTGAACGAGAAGTTCACAGGGTGTCGGAAAGTTTTTTTGCATTAATCAGGTATGATGCCCTGCGCAAAGTAGAGGTGGGGGTGAAGCGAGTTTATCTTTCTCCATTTTGTCGAAAGTAGTACACCGACCCCCCCCCCCCCAACTCACACACACACACACAGACACACACACACACACACACACACACACACACACACACACACACACACACACACACATACACATACACTCACGCACGGACGCGCGCGTGCGCACACACACAGTTGAATACACACACCCACACATGCACGCACATGGGTGTGTGTGTGTGTGTGTGTGCGCGCGCGCGCTCGCGCACGCGCGTGTGCAAATTCCCACACCAGCCACAACCAGAATTAAAACAAGGGAAGAAAAGGGAATATTCGTGGTAGAAAGTTGGGGCAGGTGCAAAACACACCTGGCCAGCACGTCCAGGTCGGGCAGGCGGGCGGTCGGGTCCACCAGAAGATCAATGGCCCCGTGCCGACCCATCACCTCCACAAAAATGGCGCAGTTTATGTGAACCAGGATGTAGTTGAGCTCCTCCTTGCTTGCCGTCCGCAGCACCTGGGCCCCCAGGCACCCGCAATCCCCCTGAGTCGGTTCCCCGAGCGGGATCGGAGGAAACCCCCGAGCAAGGGCCTCTCCCCTCCCACTTCCCTTCATGCCCTGGAACCTCTCCTCTTGCTGTTTCGTTCTTTGGTGTCTGCATATATCTTAGTTTTCCAACTGCGTGTAAAGGCAAGGGCCAAGAGCAAAGTTTGTCTTGATATTTGCCATTGGCATCCAAAAGCGCTGAAGAAAAAAATTAACGTTCCTCCATATCATCTTTGTCAGGGATTTGAACCCAGGAGTACCCTTCTTTGGCCAATGCTCTCTGGTTATGGCACTTGCCCTGTCCACAGGATGTGAAGAAGACATCCTTTGCTGTTTATAAAAATGTTTCTGCATGCCAAATACCTATCACATTCCTTGCAGATGCCAATTTCCATATTGCAGTTACGAATTTCAGGCTTCCTTGGCAAAATCCAGAGTTGCACTCTTGCAAAATCCGAGCTTGCTTGCCAACATGCTACCTTTCCGTATCCTCCCCTCCCTCCTCCTCCTCCTTGTCCTCCTCATCCTCACCCTCTCCTTTTATCCCTTCTTTGCCTCCTTCAGTCTACTTCATTCCTCTTGTCTCCCTACCCTCCTTTAGTCTACTTCATTCCACGCCTCCCTCACTGTACTTCATTCCTCGCCTCCCTCACTGTACTTCATTCCTCCCCTCCTTCGCCTCCTTCACTGTATTTCCTTGCTCAACATCATCACCCCCCCCCATTCTACTCCATTCCCCGCCTCCTTCATTGGACTCGAGCATTCCTCTTTCTCCTCCCCTCCCTCCTCTTCCTCCCCCCCCCCCCCCCACAGGAGCAATCAGCTTCTGATTTTCTTCCTCCTCTTCCTTCCCCTCCCCTTCCTCCTCCACCCCCTCATCCTCCTCCGCCCCGTCCTGTAGCCGTCCCTTTTGCCCGTCCCGAAGCATCTCTTGGGGCATCGAACAGGCCATGAGCAATGAGAGCTGCAGGAGGAGGGGAGCGAGGAGATGGCTCAGTAAAACACATGACAGCCCAAAATCTGCCAGGAAGTTTTATTTTGCATGCAAACAGGATTTGAAGCAGTGACGTCCTACTGGAAAATATGTTATGACATGGCGGTACACACCTCCACGACGGAGTGTCGCTGCTTTACTAATGTACCGTCCAGCCTGTACACGACCTGGCTGGCCGTCATGTGCCACTTAGTAAGGCTCTGAATCACACTTGTGATGTAGGCAGCCTTCCCTCCGCTTCCGGAGTCCCTGCACGCCCCCCCCCCCTTCTCAGGAGATAAACTAGCGCTCCCCCATTGTGCTGGGTAGTTTGATACCCCCCCACTTTTGTCTCTTCTCCCCCCCCCCCTCTCTCTCTCTCTCTCTCTCTCTCTCTCTCTCTCTCTCTCTCTCTCTCTCTCTCTCTCTCTCTCTCTCTCTCTCTCTCTCTCTCTCTCTCTCATTTTGTTCAGGTGTGGGGAAGTTGGTAGTTGATCTTTGACTCATGCACCAACAAGCAGACTTTCAATCATGTTGCTGCCTGTAGTCTGTGCCTTGCTTCCTAATTGCCCTCGAGACCTGACACCCTGAGTACCTGACAACACTAATCTGCGCTCCTCCAAAGCCTTACAACATAAAACTGCGCTTTGCCAAATACTTGAGGACATGCAACAAACATGAAACCAGTAGCTAGAAATAACCACGGGCACGGACGGGGATTGAAAAATCCCACTACATGCCCGCCCAACAGAAAGAGAACCAACATTTGAAAAAGATCGCAAAGCATAGCGCACATGCCCCCACACACACACACACACACAGAGAGAGAGAGAGAGAGAGAGAGAGAGAGAGAGAGAGAGAGAGAGAGAGAGAGAGAGAGAGAGAGAGAGGAGAGAGAGAGAGAGAGGAGAGAGAGAGAGAGAGAGAGAGGAGAGAGAGAGAGAGGGGGGGGGGGGCAGGGGCGAGGGAGATTTGTATGACCGTTCTTCAAGGATAAGATAAGGATGGCAGGAGTCGTGGATAAGATAAGGATGGCAATAGTCGTGGATAAGATAAGGATGGCAAGAGTCGTGGATAAAGAGCGATCCCCATTGTAAAAGAAGTGAGAGTTCGCTCATAATGACCGGCCGGATGGAAGACCCACCTCGGACACTGTCTATCTCGCGGGAGATGAAAGGGGTGAGCACCACATACTTCTGCAGTTCGTCCTCTGCCCAAGACACTGCCAGCACCTGCCCCCCCATCATCATCCATAAGCATTGAATAACCATAAACTCAAGACCTTGTATTCCCATGACACTGACACCACCTGCCCTCATACTTTACAACCATTTAATAAAATCATGAGCGCAAGACCTTGTAAGCCCATGCCACTGCCAGCACCTGCCCTCATCCTCCGCAACCATCGAATAACCATGAACGCAATACCTTGTATGCCCGAGACACTTCCAGCACCTGCCCTCAAAACCCACAAGCCATGAATACCCCTAATCCCAAGGAATAGTAAGCCTATGAAATTACCTATGAAACAAGCCTCGGTATGATATTGCCCATGACACAAACCCCTGAGTGGCCATGATGCAAGCCCCTGAGTGCCCATGACACAAGCCCCGGAGTGGCCATGACACAAGCCCCGGAGTGCTCATGACACAAGCCCCTGAGTGCCCATGACACAAGCCCCGGAGTGGCCATGACGCAAGCCCCTGAGTGCTCATGGCACAAGCCCCTGAGTGCCCATGACACAAGCCCTTGACCAAGCACCGGAAGGGGGGAGGGGGGGAGGGTAAAGGGGGAGGGAGGGAGAGAGGGAGGGCGGAGTAGGGGGTGGATGAGGCGGTGGTAAGTTGCGAAGGGGTTGGAAATGGAAAGGCACTGGGAAGGGACGTGACAGTGTCGAGGAAAGCCCACCCTGGACAGGTCTGGGCCCGTACCGCTGTAATCACAAACATGACGCCGTCGCTCCCGTCCACAGCGGCAGCCTTCAAGGTGGACAAGATCCACCAGCTGCTGGCCGCACTCATAATAGCCCAGAATATTCTCCTCACAGTCCGACTGCCCGCGCCGCACCGCAAGCATGCTCACATTGCTCTTTGCATTTGTACTTTGCATTTTTTAGATCTTTTGCGGATAGCTGGGCCCGCTGAGCAAAGCCAAACCAGGGTTGAGGGTTTGAGGAGGCAGGGCCTTCGGCGCAGGAGCGAACACAGACACACACACACACACACACACACACACACACACACACACACACACACACACACACACACACACACACGCGCGCGCGCGCGCGCGCGCGCGCGCATGCACTCCCTGAGAGGGAGGGAGGGGGGGGGAGAGACGGGTTAGGGGGGAGATTTACAAGATGGCACAAGTGCAAGATTTCAGGGAGAGAGACAGGGGGAGGATTAAAAAGAAAATTACCAAATGGTAGGAGATGTGCAGATGGCAAGAGATAGAGTGACCCTCTGGTGAAGTGGGTGCAATACTCATTAGGTAACAAAGAACGACACAAAGTATCAATTTAACGATTGGATGAGGAGGTTTCACAAGCCTAAGAACCTTAAGACTCTAAGCTCAACAATCCAGCTTACATAAATCTGTTAAGGGGTGTGAGGATTTAATAAAGGGTGCCACCCACCACATCTAGCTCTTGTACCGTCTTGAAACACCACAATTTACCAGATGAAGTTGGTAAGAGACCCTCAGGATACAGAATTCTGTTCAAATTTTCAAACGTGTTGTCTTTTGGTTTTGAGATGTTTGACCACGAACTTGATACTGATGCAATGAACTATACTCCCCCCCTCCCCAATATATGAAGACAACAGCAACACGAGATGACTCGAAAGCATACTATAATTTGATGAAATGCCATTTTCTCTACGCAGCATGGAAACCTTCGGACAAAAGCTTCAGGCAACAGTGTGAGCGAGTTCGTGCATCTCGGGTACCTCACACTTGGTTGCCCAGCTCACCTGGTATGCAGAATAGAGTCGTCCCATACTACATATACAAAGAGTCCCAATACTACTCCGAGCTCCAAATACATTGCACTACACACTGATTGCTTGATATCCAAGTTGCGGTCGTTGGACGATCTCACCGACAGATCAGCAGTTTATCGAGTACTGAAACAAAACTTCTCTCCCTTTACATTACAACTTCAAATCGACATGAAAAAGATCTCGACGGTCAACTGTGCCGCTGCTGCCATAACGGCCCGTCCCGTCTAGTCATCGGAACGGTTCCGGCATCTTCGTGTCACAGACTTGACAGTACCTCCATAACAGAAAACAGTATTGGTACACTACAAACACAGCCAGTTATATAGCTGACTAAAACTCATTGTTGAGGAAGATGCTTGTGCATGACTGATCGCACGTACCGAATCTAGCTTGTACAGCTCCTTTGGATTTGTACTCCAAACCGGTCTTCAAACCTCCAGATCCATATTAACATAAGAAAAGGAAGGTCAACTTGGCCGTTCGTACCAGGCCGGAAAGGGTTTGGGGATCGGCATCCAACATCGACTAGGTTCTAAGCGTGTCTAAGCTTGTCGTGGTGAATTCTCTCCAAGTTGAGGTTGGCAACCGATGAGCTAGGCCCAAGTAGCAAGCTGGATGTTGGTAAGAAGAAGTAGAAGATCTTCCAGAACGAAAAAAAGAATTTTGGAACAAAAAAAGAAAGAGAAGAAGACAGATGCGCAGCCACTGGAGCTTGATGACACGTTGACCAAGAAAATAGACGAGCCGCAAGTGCTTTAAACGGACTTGATGACAAAGCAGACGACAGTACGTACGACGAAAGGGCGTTGAGAATAGACGAGCCGCAAGTGCTCTAAACGGACTGATGACAAAGCAGACGACAGTACGTACGTATACGAATTCCAGCACTCAGTATGTACCGATATATCGAGCCAAGCCTGCGAGGGTGGGACATGCCTATAGACATGCAGTGGTAGCAGCGAGAATGCACTGGCACCACCTGCTCAGGGCATTGGAGAGAGAGAACGAGAGTATATAAGAGAGAGAGAGAGAGGAGAGAGAGAGAGAGAGAGAGAGAGAGAGAGAGAGAGAGAGAGAGAGAGGAGAGAGAGAGAGAGAGAGAGAGAGAGAGAGAGGGAGAGAGAGGGGGAGGGGGGAGGGAGAGAGAGAGAGAGAGAGAGAGAGAGAGAGAGAGAGAGCGCACACACATGCACGTGTGTGTGTGTGTGTGTGTGTGTGTGAGTGTGTGTGTGTGTGTGTGTGTGTGTGTGTGTGGTGTGTGTGTGTGTGTGTGTGTGTGTGTGTGTGTGTGTGTTATCCGTCTCATACATCAGCCACAAGGTAACGCCCAATCTTGATGCCTCATATCACATGGTCCACCCAATCTTGATGACACCTGGTCAGCCCATGGCCAATTCATACGTATTTCGATGTTGTCGTAGCGAGTCATGTGGGACAACATCGAATGCACTATGAATTGCCCTGGGCTGCCATGGATCGCGAGAGCCTAGGCGAATTCGCATCGAATTCAGCAAATTCGAAAACGTGTGACGAAAGCAGGCTCCGTGTTTATAATTACGAGTGAAGCCTATTCTGACCGCATACCATAAATCCATCATTCAGGGACGATGTTTATCGAATTAAATTCGATTCAGAATCGAGTGTCGAGCGAATTCGACATCGAATTCGCATCGAATTCTACTTGTGGAATCTACAAGTGGGAGGGTGCTGCCAGAAAAACAAACGCGTATATACGATAAATATCGCATATATGAGAAGCCCAATCGGCAAACAAGTGGCCAATACGTTGAGGAATGGAGAGTCAGATCGCAGGGGAGTAGAGAGGAAGTGATGCTCAACACCACTGGCTCCGTGAGTCAAGTGCCAAGGAATTCTGCGCATGCGCCAGCAGGTAGCTGCGCTCATGAGCTCCTGTTGGTAGGTCATATACAACCTTTGCAAAACTGTGAACGGGGCCGCCCGTGGCCATGTGGATACTGTGGCCCGTGCACAGGTGACTAAGACGTACAAACAGACAGGGCCTCTCGTGAGATGTCCATGGCATGCATATGGCAGAGCGACGAAATAACCTTAGCTAATAATTCTGGATATTTCTGTAGAAATAAGCATGGCTGCATATGCTGGCCAGCATGTACCTATGGGCATGCTTGCGCGAGGACACGCCCGTTGACGGAGAACATCATACCAGAAGATCATATATTCTTTTGAGGTCGAGCCCTCCAATTATAGCTTTCCAACTTTGAGACGTCTGCCTCAGCCAAGGGGGATGGCCTTGACAGTTCGGATGTAATCATTCCTTCACATTCCTCACCTCCTTTCCGCACCCTGAGTTTCTGCTTTGCTGGCTGTCTGGTGCGGCCTGTCCGAAAGGTGCCTTTACGCCCCAAAATGAGCCGCTCTGTGCTGGCAATTGGTGGATGGGCTACGACCCCCGGGTCGGCCAGATAACTTTTACTTCAGATCGCACGGCAGTCCGGAAGAAGATGCGAGAATCCAGCGTTCCTTCACGCGACGGACCTCACAGCCGTATCCGCGGAGGGAAGGAGACAAAAATGTGCCCCCGTCATTGACGGGGGGTCCGACGAGGTCAAGGTAATGTCAGCGCGGAGAGCGCCGTCCGGGAGAGGTGAACTCCGCAAACGGGCGTCCGGATTTACAACAGTTCGAAGTGGTCCCGTGCGGAGTCGCAGTGCGGACTCCACATCCCAAGTCGAGAAAAGAAAACTGTTGTAATTCCATCAATCCAGCCCGTCGAGGACAACGACCGATGGCCACAGCCGAAGGAACAGTACGAACACCGGAGCAAAACCTTTTCACGTGGTTCCCGTCCGGCTGCATATCCGGGTTTACTTGTAGGTTTTCATCCAAAACGGAAACGCCCGTAGCGCCCGAAACAACGATTTTTGCACCTTTAGCCTACATCACCGAGGGTCATCGCGGACGTCGGACATTACCCATGTTGATTTGATGATATCCGAAGGCTGTGATACTTTTGTACCGGACATATTCCCAACGCATTCGTCTTAAACTTTTCAAATAACCGGAGCTTGCCAGAGAGTGTATATCTTGCGGAACCTCCCAGATCAAGCCATTGCAAACTCCATACTTATTAACCGTTGAACCATTTATAGTGTATTTCTGCTCGTTGTCCGGCAGATCTGCGCTCTAAGGAACACTGCACAGCGGATCACGTTAGGAACACCGCCAAACCGGACTTCCATTGGCAATTACACAGATCGCCATCTTTCAGTAGTCAAAATGGTTTTCAATTTGAAAGTAGCAAGTTTTTCCGCCATCTGCTTCCTGATTGCAGCCGGCATTCCCTGCGATGCGAGGATGGTCCCTGCAAGCGCTGAGCGAGGCGCCTCCATGGAGCAGGTTTGGGCTCTTGTCGTGCGAATTTTATCATGAATTAAATTTAATGGACTCTATTATGCAGAGTTCAATACCACATTGGCCTATACATAGAAGACTTGTTAACTGCCGAGGGCTCGATGGGGGTTAGCCCAGATAAGCCCTCCCAGAAGCCTCTCGGTCCTCAAAAACATGCAAAGTATCTAATTTAAGATTTTTCTAGTGTACTAAGCACAGATTTGAAACCGATCAACTCGGAAACCTGCCGCCGTCCGAGTCCGAACCAGCATCTGGTTATCTCCTAAGACGCCAGACTATCCCACCAATTAAAGGGTAAATGGGTGGTTTGAGATATCGCTTTTAAATTTAGGTAGAAGAATAATGGAGTGTAAGACAGCAAACAGTGTCGTAGCAGCGGGATCCCCCTAACACGCCCACACAGTATTCCTATCAACGGGAGCACTGCCTGCTAAACGTTTGACCCTGTAAGCAATTATTATGAACTTTTAATTTTTTGAAACGTGTGAGTGGTGTTCATCTTTAGGAGTCGCATGCACTGTACACATTTCCGGTGTGTGGATACAGGTGACCTGACGATTTCTGTTTTCTGTGTCAGTAACACAACTAGTCGAACCCCCAAAATGCTTGTAAATCTGAAGCCTCATAGGACAATCACACATCAGTTCTTTATCCAGAAGGTAGTTTGTAAGAGGACAGCAGGTTCTTAGTCACAACATCCATAGATGTGTTAGCCTGCAAGGGCCATGACCTTGTGATGTGATGTGCATGAGACTGATCCCCTCTTCCTCTATTTCAATCCATAGCTGTTTCTCAGCACAGATTGGCCAGTTTCGCATTACAAGTGCCAGATATATCCCGACTTTATGACCTGCTTGATATTATATTTTTGGTTTAGCGTGTTCGGGGGTGGCATGAGCAGCAGGGGCAGTTAAAGCCGATTAGTTCTATTGTGCAACTTGATCCACATGTGAGTCAAATGGTGCAGAGGACTGCTGCGCAGGGACACCAGCGCTCCCGCTTCTTAGAACAACAGCTGAAACATGATCGCTCCCGCTTTTATATTGCCCTGTCATAATCTGGGCTCCTGGAAGGATGTTTCGGATGAAAGATTGTTTTCCCACATGAGTTAGGGTTTTGCTCGGTTTCCCGCATTAGTTAGGGTTGGTTCATGGGGTGGTGTCGTTTACAGTTAGTAATCGTGTCTTTTTTCTGGGCACTGGGACACAGGAACAGGGCCTCAATAGGAAAGCTTCCGCCAGATCTAGGGTTCATGGAACACATGCCATCTCATCAAAAGATGACCCTCGCATCCAAGCTTTGTGAGCTTTGTCTTCATACTTGCGTGGGTTCACTGAACAAATACTTTTGATGTCTCTAGTGCGCATGCACACACACACACACACACACACACACACACACACACACACACACACACACACACACACACACACACACACACACACACACACACACACACACACACACACACACACATGCGTGCTTGCACAAAGAGGGGTTGATATTAATGACCTGAACAATCAGATCTTGTTGATCTTACGGTGGTTGGGTTGCAGACACTGGAGAGCCGAGGCGCCAGACGACTGCAACAGGTGGACCCCAACTTCATCACCGACCTCATCACCTCCTTCTTCACATTCTTCATCCCCCAACTCAGCTTCGACCCAGCCACCAACTCGTTTTCCATCTCCAACTCAGCCAATTTCGGGACCACAACCTGGAAGGCCAACTCGACCTTCGATCTGCCAACCCAGTACGACCCTTTTGCAAGAAAGAAGAAAAAAGGAAAGAAATAAGGAAGGAAGGATGGATATATTCGCATATGATCAAGTCAACCTTTTACTGCTCAAGAACACTCAGTTTGTCCTAAATTGGCTCAATTTCTACATGAACCCCATCTGCTTCTCAACCATCAAGTTTTTGTTCTACACCATGAAACTGTCATCTTCCACCTTTCAGTGTGCCGAGAAAATTGCAGACTGAAGCTGGAGCATGAAAATTAACAAAATATATATGCTGCTCAATTTCAGTTTGTTTTAATTATTAAAGATTAATACTGCTCGATTTCCAACCACTGTCCTGCTCCGCCTTTCTCGCTCCCCGGAACTTGGCTCACGATGCAGGTGAAAAGTATCTGCTGCTCAGTTTCCGAATCGCTTCCCTGCTCCACCTTCACTCTGCCCAAATACGGGTCACCTTGCACATGAACTTCATCTGTTTACTAATCCCCCTTGGTCCCATGGAATTGTCCTGCTGCGCATTCAGTCTGCTGCTCAATCTTCAAAATCACAATCCGGTTATTCTACCTTCAGTTCTGCATAGATACGGCTCATCTTGCACACGCATACAGTCGACTGCCCCCCAAGTTCCCCACCGTTGCGGATTTACAATTTACCCCTTGTGCTGGTCTTGATGTTTTGCAGCTCAAAATTTCAGAAATGTGCTCGCATGCTCACTTGGTTCCCCTCAGGATGAGTGTCAGCTGATAGTCCTCAGAGAGGTAAAGAGGGAACTCAACACCCTCACAGCAACCGCAGAGCCTCTCCCTCTCCTGTGCAACATAGATACGTGTGAGGATTTTCTCTCGCGCTGCTGTGCCAAAATAGGTGTTGGGAGCCTCTCCCTTTGCTGTGCCAAAATAGGTGTTGGGAGTCTCTCCCTTTGCTGTGCCCCAAAATAGGTGTTGGGAGCCTCTCCCTTTGCTGTGCCAAAATAGGTGTGGGGAGCCTCTCCCTTTGCTGTGCCAGAATAGGTGTGGGGAGTCTCTCCCTTTGCTGTGCCAAAATAGGTGTGGGGAGCCTCTCTCTTTGCTGTGCCAAAGTAGGTGTTGGGAGCCTCTCCCTTTGTATGTGCCAAAATAGGTGTGGGGAGCCTCTGCCTTTTGCTGTGCCAAAATAGGTGTGGGGAGTCTCTCCCTTTGCTGTACCAAAGTAGGTGTGGGGAGCCTCTCCCTTTGCTGTTCCAAAGTAGGTGTGGGGAGTCTCTCCCTCTCCCGTTCCAGAATGTTTGTTGGCAGTCTCACCCTCTTTTTTGATGTAGAATGCAGGGGCCGATCACTCGGCTGGGCCCCAGCACGGTACCCATGCTCCTAACAACGTAACCGATTTCTGATTGGGCTGATGGCAAAAAAAAAAAAAAAAAAAAAAAAAAAAAAAAAAAAAAACAAAAACATACATTTACTGAATAATCAGTTAAAAATCCCATTATGGAAGATAAAAAGGAAAAAATGCAGCCAACCCCCCCCCCCCCCCCTCTTCCAACACCTCCCTGAATGCACGTATGAATTTGCAACGCAGGACATCTGTGTCATGAATGCTGGGAGACCCTGTGATCAAAGCTGGGTCTCTGATGCCAAACTCGAGCTCTCAGATGCAAGCTCTTTTGTCTGAGACAGACGACGTTAAGAACTTTTGCGGTGGAGATTTCATTTGCAGCTCTAAGGGCTTTCATTGCATTAAGGCCATTTATGAGACCAGAGGCATCTGCAGCACACAGGGCAGTTTAGGCACACAGCTCGAAAGCTTGTTTATGGCTCTTCAGGGCTTTACAGCACTAAGGGCAGCTCTGAATGGAATTTGCAAAACTACAGCTCTAAATGGCATTTGCAAAACTACAGCTCTGAATGGCATTTGCAAAACTACAGCTCTAAATGACATTTGCAAAAGTAAGGGGCATTGATGGCAATCAGGGCATTCACGGCACTAAAACGGCATTTCCTGCACTCAGGGCAATTAAGGCACTCTGGGAATTAGAGGCACCCAGGGCAGTTACCAGCATGTATGGCATTTAGGGTGGTTTATGGAACAGAAGGAGATTGGTGGCATTCCTCAGTGTGGAACTCTGATGCTAAGGGATAAGGCAGTTCTTCTGATCTGGGTAAAACCACTGATGCAAAGGATGTTCGGGTGGTACTGCCGAATTTGAGGGATTGAAGGTTTTGTTTGTGGGTGTGCTGCTGCTGCAGAAACGATGGGGGAGTCACCTGGGGATCCAAAACCGTTGTTGATGGCAAAAGCACCGGGCTTTTTGGAGAGCAGTACGGAGTAGAGTACAACGGCGTGGACAAGGGTATGCCGATTCATAGTCTGTGCCACTTTCTGTTTCCGTCCTCGTCTCTCGTCTCTCTCTCTCTCTCTCTCTCTCTCTCTCTCTCTCTCTCTCTCTCTCTCTCTCTCTCTCTCTCTCTCTCTCTCTCTCTCTCTCTCTGTCTGGCTGTCTGTCTGTCTGTCTCTCCCCCTCCCCCCCTCTCTCGGTGTGTGTGTGTGTGTGTGTGTGTGTGTGTGTGTGTGTGTGTGTGTGTGTGTGTATGTGTATGTCTTTTTCTGTGTGTGTGTGTGTGTGTGTGTGTGTGTGTGTGTGTGCGCGCGTGCACGTGCGTGCGTGCGTGTGGGAAAAACATGATGCCTTATCTGGACAAGAGCACAAAACGCCATTGTTGAATTCTGTGCGAGCATTCCAGATGAGCTATCATGTGTTTTAAACATCTTATGCATTCAAAATTGTACACCTGAATCATTGGACAGCTGAGAAAAGTAACGTTGGGATTGTCTGACGTTGGGATTTGGGGTGTTGTGCAGGATTCGCGGGCAACAACACAATTGTATGCCCCCCCCCCCAAGCCTCCCGTTTCGCTGGATGCAAAACCATTATTTATAGTCTGCATAAAGACGAATAACTTTGTTCCTCAGCAACCAATTTGAGAACAGGCAATCCATGTGTTCACGCTCCTCCCCCCCCCACCCGCCCCCCCCTCTCTCTTTGTATATTAAAAGCTCAGATACTTTAAGATATTCCCCCAAAACTAAGAGTTGATCGCTGTCCTTCTTGAAGAGTCATTTGAATAATTGGAAACAACAAGTACACTAAACCATTTCACACACTTTGTCAACTCCTCAGAAATTTAAAGAGAAATAAAAGCTCTGCTCTCTCTCTCTCTTTCTCTCTCTCTCTCTCTCTCTCTCTCTCTCTCTCTCTCTCTCTCTCTCTCTCTCTCTCTCTCTCTCTCTCTCTCTCTCTCTCAGTCTCTCTCTCTCTGTTTGTGTGCGTGTGTGCGTGCGCGTGCGTGTGCGCGCCTCTGCGTGCAGGTGCGGGTGCAATCTCCTCTTGGTGCTGGCAGGGAAAACGAGCTTTGTGGGTCAGAACGAAGAAAAACAGGGCCTGTGAGGGAGAATTGGGGTTGTGACTCCTGGGGTCATCGTGGTTGTGTTGCAGTCTGGCACCTACAGAGAGACGCAGGGCTTTGAGCTGGCAGCTACCAACACAACAGGCATTGTTCAGAATGGAAACCTGAATCTTAATGGGGACCTGAACTCGCTCTATTTTGACGCCACCGGAAAGAGCTCAGCCCAAACGGGTTACGATGGGACCCCTCAAGTTTTGCCGTAAGCCCCCCCCCCCCCCCCCCACCTCATCCCCTCCCAAACCTGTCACAAGCTGCTGTACAGCTGTCCTACCACCCGGGGGACCATGGTGACCCTCTGCGGGACCGTGGCATGAAAGAACCCACCCTGTAAACACTGCTGGAACGGCATTCTCTCAATGAGAACAAGTGGGACACCTCCGAGACTTCTTGAATCCAGAATCCCCCCATCTAGAGACTTTGAAACTTCCCACCAGTCTTCCCATTCAGGATCGGAATTTTGACGTTTCAGGCAGCATGAGCCCCCGCCCCCCCCCCCCCTCTCTCTCTCTCTCTCTCTCTCTCTCTCTCTCTCTCTCTCTCTGGGTGAGTATATGTGCCTGTGCATGTGTGTGTGTGTGTGTGTGTGTGTGTGTGTGTGCGTGCGTGCGTGCGTGCGTGCGTGCGTGTGTGTGTGCGTGCATGCATGCGTGCTTGCTTGCTTGCTTGCTTTCTACATTTCAGACAATCCTGTCAAACATGAGAGCTTCCTTTCCCTTTGGCTTGATACCAGGTGGGGACCTCAGGTAGGGGCATCACACTACCCGTTAGGTTTCTGCATCAGGTGACTCTATCACGCTATCATCCATGAAGATTACAGTAAAACAGTCCCCGCCTTCCCACCCAAACAAAAAAAAAAAAAAAAAAAAAAAAAAAAAAAACACTATTTATATACAAAGCCTGGGGCCACCTGAACTTCAGCTGTGTGTTTCCCAATCAAGCAAAAAATAAGACCGTATAAGAGAAAATAACTCATTTTAAATTATTCAATAAACCTTGATTGTAACGAAAAAATGACATTGACTGATCTTTGGAGCAACAAAAGAAGCTGAGGTTTCATGGGGGGTTTTGATCCAGGATCGACGTCAGCGTTGGACCGCTCTCCACGCCCGGCCTTGTTCCGACAACTCTCTTTGGCAAGTAGAGCTCCACAACTGCAACCGAGGAGGGGGGTTGGGGCTAACATTCACAAATTGGACATACCCCGGACCGCCCCTGCGCCCATATTGACAGCAGGGATTGTCCTAAACAACAGCAACATTTCTGTGTAAAGCAGCAACAACATTTCTTTTTCAAAGCAAGAGGGCTCCAGAAAGCCCGTTGATGCATGGCTGTGTGTTCCGGACCAGACTTCATCCTAAACCACACAACCGCATCCGTATATATATTATTGGCATCACCATGGCAGGGCTCGAACTCCTGGCAGATGAATCTGGCCATTTAGAAGGTCCTCTGGAGAGCCCTCTAAGCTGCCAGCCGAGTTGTGGGAACGGTGTTTTTTATTTTAAAAATATATATATATATATATATTAAGTGGCAAAACTGCTGGGGAGGCCATACTTGCGCCTGTGGCAATGTTTCTGGTGGTGGCAGTACGTCTAGTAATGGGCAGTACTCGTGCCTGCGGCAGTGTGTCTTATGAGTGGTAGTACTTCTGCACATGGCACTACATCCGTGCAAGGCAGTACTACTGCGCATTGCAGTACGTCTGCGAGTGGCCGTGCTTCTGGGAGTGCCCGCAGTGTAAGGGGTATTCCAACCTTTGTATGAGCCACATCAGCGTGACGGCAACTGCCTCAGAACAACAGCCACACGAGCTGGGAGAATCGAGACCCCACTTGCTTGTTTCGAACCGGGCACAACATTTGCTAGGGGGGTCCCAAGGGGGAGTATGGGCATCAGGCCATAGGGGAGTATGGCAAGATGCCTTAGATTCTCGGGGAAAATTCGGGGTGGGAGGGTGAGGGCTTCCCCTGCCCCCCCCCCCCCCAAACGTCTCTTTTTCCTCAGCAGGCGGAAGTGTGTCTCCTTTCAAAATTTGTAAGATAGTTCGGGGCAGGGGAGTCCCAATGGCAGCAAATGTTTGTGGTGAAATATGTACAGCTCTGTGTACAGGCATTTTGTACAGTCGGCTGTGATTTGTTGGGGTACTGCGGCAAGGCATGACCTAGTAAAGTAGATGAGCACGAGGGCTTTTGCCCCATGCGCAGGGTTTCGTGTGAGGCACTGTGGCTGCCCCCACTCCCTCACGCCATCACACTCTTGCCCTCATTAGGAGGGCATCCGTACTTCCGATCGTGCGAGCTCGAGCCCGCTGACTTTGATGCTCGTACGTATGAGCTGCACATGTCCATGTGTTAGTCCGTGCTACGAAGACCGCGAGCCCTCGTTCCGAATCGAGGGAAGTTCCGATTAAGAGGGCATGCGGTCGGCGAACGCTCGTTCCGATTAAAAAGGGCATGCGCACTGCGAGCGCTCGTTCCGATTAAAAGGGCATGCGCACCCGCTCCGATTAAAAGGGCATGCGCACCGCGAGCGCTTGTTCCGATTAAGTAGGCATGCCCTCTTGAGCATCAATCCGAGCGCTGGTGTGGAGCATTAGAACCAACAATTTGCTGCTGTGATGGGCTTCAATCTTCATTCTAATTCACTGTTTGTGATGGCTGACCGATGGAGTCTTTTGGGGGGGTGGGGGGGGGGGGTTCCGAGAGGTTCCTGGAAGGGAAATGTTGGCGCTTCCATTATGTTGTGGGCTCCTTCCAACTGATAATAGTTGCGCGTGCGGTGCTACTCGTTGTTGTGCGTGCCTTTTGCCGGTGCTCTGCAGCACCCTCTTTTGCAGTGTCGGCCCCGCCCGCTGCTCATAAGGTACAGAATGGTGCATGGAGTTGTACCTTTCAAACCAAGCGGGCCAGTCGGTTGGGTATAGATAGGTTAACACATGGTCGGTATGACCGGCTTGTGTGAGGTTTGGGGAACTGGGCAAAGCCCAAAGTTTGACTCGGATAAATCAAAGACGAGTGCTCAGTATTTTTTTGCCTCCATTTTAGGTAATAGGATCTCAGCCTGACCGAGACAGATGTCAGACTGAGATGATGTGTCAAAATTAGAGTAGATGTGTGCCATTATTGTAAAGAATCCGTCACGCCTTCTTAAATATTCTAAAAAAAATTCTTCATAGGAATCAGGTCAGAGCAGCCAGACTGCCTGCAGGGGCAAAAGCAAACATGCTAGATCATGCTGTTTTGTACCCAAGCTCAAATGCGACCCCGTTCGTCCATCTGAGGATGGGAGGTTTTTCCATCCTGGCTTGAGCACCATGAGAATGTACGAGGCCTTTGCACCGTTGCTCAAATTTGAGGGTTCGAGCATATGAGGGTATGAGGTTCTTGTATCCTTGCTCACGCGTGAGCGTTCGAGCGTAACAGGATATGAGGATTTTGCATCCTTTCTCAAACGTGAGGGCAGGGCATCTGCGCAAGAGGCCAGTGCCCTGTGCAGTCACAGACAGCTGGTCTGGAATTGAGCATAGCTCGCCACAAGTAAAACAAGTAAAAAGAATCTTGACTCGCAGTAAGTGCACATAAGCAGTGGACGTTGGTGTAGTAACGCCCACCTTCATTGTTAGTGTAGTAACGACCACTCTCATTGAAACTCATCTATTGGCATCTGTTGGTGGACAGGAAAGGAATTGGATATTATTGTACACTTCGTGCACACAATGCATATGGGCAATCACGGAGTGGGCTTAGGATTTACGATTGCTTCCCCCCTAGCTTCATCATGCACAGATGTAATTCCTTCGCTTGAATACGATCGGAGCATGTCACGAAATGTGAGCATGGCAAAATCGCAAACCATGTGTATGCGTGCCCTACATGCTCGTGCGCCCGAAAGCATGGGCCATGCTCTTGCATAATCCTATACGTCCTTCCACATTTAAGACGCCCCTTCCGCTACTATTGTTTTTTAAACTCCTTTTTCTGTTCCTTTTCAATACACAGCGAAGCACATCCTAACGCATTCGCTTTCCCTTTCCCTTTCCCATTTAAGAAGCCCTTAAAGAGTGCAAACAACAAAGGAAGTTTTCCTCTCTGCAGCCTACTGACTAGAATACCGGCACCCACATTCCAGTCGTTTTCCATGCACTTGCCGTGGCTGCACATGAAAATGCATCGCGTGCTTCCTAAAAGTCAGGAAACTTTTGTGCATGCATATGAGTTCAAAAATGGGGATTTTCACTCTTGCGAAGCGATGTATTTGCTTCAGGCAGGAGAAAATACTCGCTACGAGCAACGGGGCCCCATGATGTAGAGGCGCATCACTTGGTCTGAAACTCAGGGTTTGATGAAGTTGCCACGAGTTGATGTAAATCACAATGCCAGATGCAGAAGGCTCAGCGTGTGAAGAACCGAACAGTGGACTCGGTGCCTGGATACGCGTGCTCGCGCGCGCGCGCGCACACGTATCCAGGCACCGAGTCCACTGTTCGGCACACCACACACACACACACACACACACACACACACACACACACACACACACACACACACACACACACACACACACACACACACACACACACACACCCCAAGTCCATGCACATGGATGGGGCCAGGCCGGCTCAGCACACTATAAAGCAATAGATAACATAACTACCATTGCTTAGACCGGACGCAGGCAAGCAGCATGTGCATACCTGTGTGCAGCTACAAGCACATTACCTGCAGGTATCACCCAATGCGAACGTGCTGCTCAAATTACAAAACAACGACTTTGTTGCACAACGTCTTTGTGGACCCAGCGACAACGATCCAGATCTCATGCGATTAACTAGGCTTCATCTGAGACAATGATCTAGATCTCATATGTTTGACTAGGGTTCATCTGAGACAATGATCTAGATCTCATATGCTTGACTAGGGTTCATCTGAGACAATGATCCAGATTTCATCTGATCGACTGGGTTCATCTGAGACAAATGATCCAGATCTCATCTGATTGACTAGGGTTCAAAGATGACAGTCCCTGGAGGGCAGGGCCCAACTGAAAGGACATGGAGAGCTGGGTACCTGGAGGGCTCCGCCCAGCTGACAGTACCTGGAGGGTTAGGCCCAACTGACAGTTCCTGGAGGGCTCGGCCCAACTGACAGTACCTGGAGGGCTCGGCCCAACTGACACTACCTGGAGGGCTTGGCCCAATTGACAATACTTGGAGGGCTTGGCCCATGCCAATGCGAAACCAACCCGCCAGGATCCTGTCTCCTTACCAGCCAGTGATCACTTGATATTGTACCGGCACAAGGTTTCGTGAACGGTTGTCACTTAATGCAGAAAACCCTGTAGGGTAGCCACACCACGACTAAGAAAAAAGTGCGGTTGTTTATCCCAGCGTGTACTGTGTCAACCAGTAGTCCCCAACGCAGTCCTGGGTAAGTGGAAAAACGTGTGAAAAAGTGAAAAAAAAAAACCGTTTCAGCAGGTGTTTGATGGAATGCACGTGCTAGATTAGGCAAGGGCACGACCCTCATCGATATGAACGGCCTGCTCTTGCCCCCCCCCCTCCCCCCCCACTATTTCCCCCCAAGGCACGGCCCTCACTAATCTGAGCAACCTGGTTTTGCCCTCCCACCTATATCTTCTAACTGTTTCTTCTTTTAGAATAAATGTGAAGCCCTATTTTCTCAATCTTTACACTTGCGCAGGACCCTCGCCCATTCAACCGAGAGCTTGCATCCCGCAAGAGATGCGGCACGAAGCTAGGGTTGCCTAAGGCAGGAGACGTAACGAGACCCTAGGGCTGCACCTGGCAGAAGATGCAACGAGACCCTAGGGCTGACGTAAGCAGGAGATGCGACAAGACCCTAGGGTTGCACCTGGCAGGAGATGCACCCAGAACCTAGGGTTGCAGCAGGTAGGGCATGCGACGAGACCCTAGGGTTGCATCAGGCGGGAGATGCGACCAGACCCTAGGGTTGCAGCAGATAGGGCATGCAGCAAGCCCCTAGGGTTGCATCAGGCGGGAGATGCGACCAGACCCTAGGGTTGCAGCAGATAGAGCATGCTGCGAGACCCTAGGGTTGCATCGGGCAGGAGATGCAACGAGACCCTAGGGTTGCAGCAGGCGGGACATACGACAAGACCCTTGGATTACAAAAGGCAAGGCATGTGATGGAGGTGCAGGGTTTCTCAAGCAGGAGACGCAACACAGTCCTTGAACCCTTGAATCAAGGCGTCGGCATTCAGATGCTTTCCAATGAACACCATCCGGCTTTTCCGTTCAGCGCCCTCCTCCCAGTCCTTGCCAGGCTCTCCTGAGAACAGCGCATGCACCCCCTGCCAGCCCAGCACCCCTCCCCTCAAATTGCAGTACAACAAGGCACAAAAGCAGCAGCCTGGAGCGGGACGGTGGGCAGGAGAAGAGTACCACACGGCCCGTGCGCGTGCATGTGCGTGTGTGGTGTGTGTCTCTATGTGTGTGTGTGTGTGGTGTGTGTGTGTGTGTGTGTGGTGTGTGTCTATGTGTGTGTGTGTGTGTGTGTGTGTGTGTGTGTGTGTGCGCGCGCGCGCGCGCGCGCGCATGCAGGCAACCCTTCCAAAAGCGCTTGATTCATCCCAAAAAGCAAGCTGGATGCGTGGGGCCCACCAGAAAGCAAAGCATGCCAGTGAGAAATGCGGGAGTCAACGCAGCTGCTTGAAAAGCATGGTACAGAAAGAGAAGCCCAGAACAGCATGGTACAATCAGGAATGAAGAGTGAAAGCAGCTGCATGACCACTAACCACTACTTGGCTGTCAACCAGACACCACCATCACAAACCAGACACTACCACCACCACCATCAACCAGACACTACCACCACCACACTTAAACCAGCCACCACCACCACCATCAACCCACTACCACCAGACACTACCACCACCACACTTAAACCAGGCACTACCACCCTCACACTACCAGCCACCACATCCACCAACCAACAATCAGACACCACCACCAACAATCAGACACCACCACCAACAATCAGACACCACCACCATCAACCAGACACCACCACCCCCACCATCAACCAGACATGACCACGCCCAACTTCAACCAGCCACCACCACCACCATCAACCCACTACCATACCCACCATCAACCAGACACTACCACCGCCATCAACCAGACATCACCATCCCACCACTCAACCAAACCACCACATGGACAGCAGCACAGCAGGACGTGGGTGCCAGAGCGAGTCGTATGATTGTACCTGGAAAACATATCGCTTGGGGAAATCCTTGATGGCCAGAACGCCCTTGAAGCGGTACAAGTCTTCTGCCCGCACCTCGATGAGGGCCCCAAGCCACTCGTTCACCTGCACCAAGGGTGCCTTCTGCAGCTTCTCAGTCCCCCGGAATCTGGCACATGCACAGTTGCCTCTCCACCAGGTGCTTCATGCACAATGTACACCGGAACAAGGAGAAAGGAAAGGGGGGGGGGGATAACATTCTTAAGCAACATGCACAAGTGAGTCAGGAAGGTTTGGACCCACCCTGGGCAGGACCCACGTGTGTACTTAACTGAGCCCCCCCCACAACCCTCACAACCCGCCCCCGCCCCCCCCCCCCCCCCCGCGGGGAGGGCCCAACATGGAAGCAGGTGGGCGTGCCCCCCCCCCCCCCGCGCTCCCGCGCGCGCGCGCGCGCGCGCGCGCACACACACACACACACACACACACACACACACACACACACACACACACATCCAGAGAGACATGCGAGGCCCATGATGCACACGACGATGCTGTGAAGTGATGATTGACGGCGGCAGATGTGCCACACGTCGACAAGGACCAGTGTGATCTTTTCACATTTGACATACAAAAAGAGGACAGAGGAGGGACAATCGCCACCCGGAGCCCGCACCTTTTCGAGGTCCATCTCGCCATCCACGATGACGCTGACGGAAGTGACTTTGTCATCATGCAGCTTTGCGGAGCCGCCGTGGGAGTGGCTGTGATGGCCGTGAGCATGGTGATCATGGTCATGTGAATGTGCACCGTGTTTGTGCTCGTGCTCGTGCGCGTGGCCCTCTCCATGCTCCCCACTACAGCAGGTGTGGTCATGCTCATGATCCAGGCCGCAGTCATGTGTGTGCACATGCTCCTCTTTTGGCTTCGGCTCAACCTGCCCCAACAGCCGGGGATCGAGCTTTGCTTCACTAGGGACAAGGCAATAGGGGAAACTCCGGCGCTTTGTTAAAAGCCTCTGAAAGCAAGAGAAGCCCTCCTTTGTCCTCTCGAAGGAAGAAATGCGCGTGAGCGCACGTGCACGCACATGGGCGCGAGCGCGCGTGCGTGCGTGCATGCGAGCGTGCGTGCGTGCGTGCGTGCGAGCGAGCGTGCGTGCGTGCGTGTGTGTGTGCGTGTGTGTGTGTGTGTGTGTGTGTGTGTGTGTGTGTGTGTGTGTGTGTGTGTGTGTGTGTGTGTGTGTGTGTGTGGGTGTGGACTCACTCTACCAAGGTTGACAATGCCATCGGTGGCTGCACCGCGCCATTCATCACGGACATTCCTACAACTCATGCATTCCTTCTCATTCCCAAAATCCGAGATCTGTAACCCATCATCACGGAAACCAAATTCCCAGCATTCCATAAACGAATCGGAGATGTTGCTTCGCACTCACCAGGTCCACCACCTTGTCGAGGTCGAACCCGCCGACATTCAGGACGTAGTCCACTGACACGCTGCTCTTGGTGGAGCGCCGCAGGTCCGCCATGTGATTGATCGTCCTGATGCGCTGCTCTAGCCTGTCAGCCGCATCTTGGTCCACCTGCAAATCACAGGTGTGCTTCCAGATAAGGAACCTTCAAATTCCACAATCAGTGCGTGAGCTCAAATTCTGATCGTCCTGATTCACTGCTCCAGCCTGTCAACCGCGTCTTGCTCAACCTGCAAATCACATGCGTGCATCCTTCTAGGAACCTTCCTATTTCACAAAGAACAGGACGGCTCGTGGTTTCATTGACCTGATCCTCTGCTCTATGGCCTGTAAGACGCATCTTGGTCAACCTGCAAATCACACGTGAGCATCCTTCTTAGGAACCTTCCTAATCCACAAGCATTGGGAGGGCAACTCAGCGAACCAGAACGGTCGTTGGATCGTTCTGACTCACTGCTCCAACATGTCAGTCGCGTCTTGTCCACCTGCAGATGACACGCTGCGTCCTTTTCAGAGACCTTCCTAGTCCATGAGCAGTGGGAGGGGGCTGATCGTCTGATCTGCGAATGAGAGACTTTTTTTCATGCAAGCTGGTGCTTCCTTCATGCATGCTGCTGCTACGTCCCATTCCAGAAGCCCCTTCCTTCCTTCCTTCATTCCTGCATGTTGATGCTTCCACGAGGCCCACAAATAACCAATTGCAACTCTCATAACAAACAGATGGCCAGAGACTAGCGTCAGTCTTGCCCACCTCCCACCCTCGCCTGCTCCAGCCATCCCAAAACACACACACACACACACACACACACACACACACACACACACACACACACACACACACACACACACACACACACACACACACACACACACAGACACGCACGCACACACACTCACGCACGCACTCACACTCACACACTCTCTCTGTCTGTCTGTCTGTCTGTCTGTCTGTCTGTCTGTCTCTCTCTCTCTCTCTCTCTCTCTCTCTCTCTCTCTCTCTCTCTCTCTCTCTCTCTCTCTCTCTCTCTCTCTCTCTCTCTCTCTCTCTCTCTCTCTCTCTCTCTCTCCCTCTCCACACGCGCACACAAGTGCGGCACATGATGCGCAGCAGCGTGCTGAGGCCTGAACCCGGGACCCTCACCAGGTCCATTTTGTTGAGGAGGATGCGGTCTGCATAGGCAATCTGCTCGACCGCCTCGTTGGCGGCGTCGGGCTCCTGCAGCTTGCGGTCCAGGTGGCGCTCCACATGGGCGGCGTCGACCAGCGTGATGATGCCGTCCAGCCGCATGTTGTGCGCCACATCAGGATGGAGCTGGAAGGTCTCAATGAAAGGGGCTGGGTTCGCCATCCCCGTTGTCTCGATGATCAGCTGGTCGAATTTGTCCCTACGGTCGACCTGCAATGCCCATCATACTGTAAAACGACCCTCAAAATTGAAATTTGTCCTGCCAATCGACATGCAATGCCCATCACGTTGCGATATGACCCCGAATCTTGCAATTTGTCCGGCTGGTCGACATGCAATGCCCTGCATGCCACAACATTATCCTGAATCTTGTCCCACCATTTGCCCTGCAATGCCCTCATCATGTAAAATGACCCCCAGGACCAAGCCAAGTGTGTGGCCAAGACAGACGGATGTGGATCATGAGATTCCCACCCTCCCTCCCTCACTCACTCCCTTCCACCTACCCACACCTGCCCCCCTTCCCTCACTTCCTCCTCCAACCCCCCCCTCCCCCCCCCCTCTCACTCTCTCACTCTCTCTCTCTCTCTCTCTCTCTCTCTCTCTCTCTCTCTCTCTCTCTCTCTCTCTCTCTCTCTCTCTCTCTCTCTCTCTCTCTCACACACACACACACACACACAGACAGATACACACACACACACACACACACACACAGAGAGAGAGAGAGAGAGAGAGAGAGAGAGAGAGAGAGAGAGACACACACAAACACACACATAGTCACACTCCCCACAGACATGCACACACACGCACACACGCACGCACGCATACACACACACACACACACACACACACACACACACACACACACTCACACACACACACACACACAGAGGCACACATGGGCACGCACGCACGTGCATGCGGGCAGGGGCAACTTGGACTGCATTAGTAGTGTCTCCACCAACGTTTCTTTACTTTAACCTTGGCTAGGCTCAACAGCTTTACAAAAACGCAATTTCACCAGCATTCCCGTTCCCCCCACTGGGCATGTAAGTTTCTTGTCCATACCTTCCCAGGCTCAGGGCCCTTGCGCATAAAGACCCTCAATCTAGCAACCCCTTATTTCCCTTGCCCGCCGCAGCCCCCTTTCAGAAAGCTGCCTTCTCTCTCTGTCTCATTGCCAGCCTTAGCCCAAGCGGACAAAAACGTATCCCCAATTCCCCCTTGCCCCCACCTCAACCCCATTGAAGTGACGCACATCGGCCCATCATTCCTCTCCCCTTCTCGTTGCAAGCCTGAGCCCCAACCCACGATGACACTCTCCCCAGAACGTCCCTCCCCTTCCCTTCACCAGCCTCATGCCTATTCAACGCAACCACATTTGCCCTCGAATTCCCTCACTCCCATCTGCAAGCCTGAGCCCCGGAAGACAGAACTCTTTTTGACTTCTCACTACTTCTTCTTCTTCCACATGGGGAGCCCAAATAAACCAAACCATCTGCTGCCACGTCCCCTCCACTTCCCTCCTTAAGCTCCGCCCATTACGAGGAGCCCTTTCCATCCATGCGTGCACGTCTTACCCCCTTCCCAGGCACAAGCGAGTACAGCTAGCACTCCGCGTACTGGCCACCCTCTCCCTGACTCCCCAGGACGGAGCGCCACCAACAAAAACAGCTTCAGGACCCAGAAACACCCCCTTCCCTCCCCAGCCCTGTCTGTTTCTGTTCCTTAACTCTGTGTCTGTTGTAAAGCAGATCCCAGGTGGGCGTCTGAACAGCTCAGAAAGATGAGCCTGTGGTGCCATACAGGCATGCCACTGATGGTAAGTTACTGAGTGCTAGTGTGGACTGAATGCTCTGCCAGGAGCAATTGTTGCAGCTGCAGTCCTCTGCAACAACACAGAGGAACAAGCCAAGGGGGGGGGGGGGGAGGGGGAGCTGGACGAGGTGGAAGCGTACAAGGTCATTCAGCATGTTGACGAGATCACCATTCACCGAGCAACACAGGCAGCCGTTGCTGAGGGTGAGGATGCGATCCCGCTCCTCCGGGCCCACGGTCTCATGCGCTGCCACCAGCTCACTGTCGATGTCAATCTGGCCGAACTGCGAGCAGAACACAGAACAACCCTCATTTGACAGTGCGTAGTGGAAGCTTCACTGGCCAATAGCAGTAAGATTGGCGAGAGCCCACTGTGATGGCCGAAGGAAATGTTTGTCCATTCTAATTTAGCGCAACAAGATGTGAAGAGCATTACCTCGTTCTCAATAACAGCTATGCGTTTTCCATGCTGACTTGTCAGGATGTGGTTGAGCAGAGTAGTCTTCCCGCTGCCTAGAAATCCGGTGATAACCTGTGATTGCACAGTTGGAAAAGTAAGTCTGGTTAAGTTTCCAATTGGAAGACGTATTACAAATACAAAGTCGCTAGCAAGCCTGTCGATGGCTCGCAGTATCACTCTGGCACATCTTCGAAAGGAAATCATGCACACATAGCTGAAAATTCAAGTTAATCGACAAGATACAAATGGATAACTAAGCCGCCAATCCAAGATGCTGGTTTTCAAATCCCTGGAGGCCACTGCAAAGACTGGTACAGCAGACAGATAACAAAGGACGGGAAATGCAAATGAATAAGAATAGGCGCACAGTTACAGGTATCCTGTCGTCCATCACAATGCCATCAACGTCAATAGCACCGTCCACGGCAGACGAAGCTGCCCGAGCTGGTGCTTGGCAAGACTTCCTCGAACGGGACAGACCGCCGTGACTGCGAATTGTTGGTGTCAACGAGTGCACGGATCTACAGCTTTGCGACCAAGCAGAGATAACAAATCCCCGTCCGCATGACAAGTCCCGACAGCACTGTGTGCGGAACACTACATGTTGGACTTTGATCGAAACTCTCGGTGCTAACGTAGTAAACATTACAATTCACCAAGCACAAGGAACCTGGGATAACAAGCTCAGTGTAATCTCTTCGAACCCGTAAAATACAGATGTGCGGGGGTTTCTATGAATACTACTTCAAGTGTTGCAAGCAAACCTCCGGAACGAGGAGCCACCGTCGAGACTTCTAGCAACCGACGAACGAATGATCCCGCACGATGCCAACCTATCCATGCACCCCTTCCTACTATGGTGCCCATAAGGCCGCCGTGGCCATGCCACGACGTCAGTATAGTTCACGTGTACCATGTGAAAGAGGATTTTAGCCTTTCCAGTCGCCACGATAAACTTATACAAGGTTTCAGCGCTGCAAAGTCTGTCCGAGCGTCTACATCAAGATATTAGCTTGTGAAAGTTCATAATTTGTTTAAATAGTTTGCAGGATTAGGACTGAGCGTTCTTTTATTTCATTCTTTGCTAACGTGAGATCTGGCTTCTAAGGAAGGTCCTTCGCGGTACAAATGTGTCATGTCCTGTTCAGGAACATTTGGGAGAAAAGGGATTAAATTCGTTGAGCTGATATTTGGACACTGGTGAAGTGGTGCCGACGACCCGGAAGGCTCTTCACTGGTCGTCTTTCGAACTAGTGGAGCGGAGCTGCAGAAAAATCATGCAGTTGAGATCTGTTATCGCAGTCTTTCAGCCAAGAATGCAAACATTCAGTAAATTTACTGGTCTGGGGCGGCATTGCTCCGCCGATTCGCTAACGGTGCGAACCGTGTTGCGGACTAGATTCACAATAGCCCACTGGGGATGGCCCATTAAGCCTAAGGCCTCAGAAGGTGTCCTTGAAATGTAAAAGCTGATTGAGATCTCAGTAGGAATACTCTGAGATTCATTTCCGACGAGAGAAGTATTCACGACCGTCGCTGGGGCCTTAGAAGCGCTGGTTTAAACTTCCTTCTGCAAGGAGAGTAAACACATGAAATTTTGCAAACACATGAATTTCCTCAACAGATGTCATAGAATATTTTGAAATAACCTGAGAATGCCATGCCCAGCAGCAAATCCCAGATCTGGGCAAGCAAGCACATGTTGGAGTGTTCCTTCTTCAGGTTGAATACAGCCTGGATTTCAAGACAGAACGTGTGCTTCCTTGCCCTGCCTGGTAAATTTTGTGGGCCTCATGTCCAGGCTCCAGTATCCATAGCCTACAGGACAAAGTTTCCGGTGCATTCATCTCAAAAGGTGGTACTCCTGCCAGTCAGTGGGTCCACTCGACGAGGGCAAGTATTGCGGGCTTTACAAACAGCATCCTCTCCTGCAACTGATCCAGTATCACTGACCGTTGATAGTCCTGGTAAGTAGCCCGCCATTGCTGCCATCTCTGTCAAAGTGATTACCCACAAGGGCTGAAGATGCAGCTAAGGGGGTTCAAGGGGATCGGGGGCTTATGCAAGTTACGTTGTTCAGGATAAGGC
>KV908468.1:270796-275796 GCA_002005505.1 Botryococcus braunii | reverse complement strand
GTCATCCTCCAGCAGAAGAAGACTTGCAAGTAGGTTGTTAAGAAGCAGCCAGAATGGAGTCAGCAGTGGGCTGGGTTGGATATTACTCTCGGCGTGAAGAGAACGTTCAAAATAGGAAGTCTGCTAAACTTAGGGAGCCGGGCTGCCTAAGATGTACTAGTATCACTAACACTTAAGTTTAATTATACCCTTCCTCCCTCGAAATGCATTGGGCTCCAACAGGAGAAATTAACGCAAGAGTGCTTGTGATTCCCTTTGTCAGTTGATCATTGCCCTCTGATATCGCGACATGTCCTTCCAAAGCGCTGGGAAGGTGAGGGGTTCCGGAACTGGATTTATTCCTGCACATGTATGCAACCGGCTGCAACGTGATCTGATGTGTTCCGGATGGGAAAACGAAAGGATTCACAAATTTGAGAGTATACGAAGGGAATTACATTCGAAGTATTTGGGGGGATGAACCACCGTCTGTTGATTTGACCACAGTACAAAGTACAGATCTGAGGGCGTTTATTTCGTCTGCATGGTTATGTATTTATGGTTTGGCGACCGTGGCGGCCGAAACCTTTCTTGCCGATAGAGAGCATGTGGAATGACTTGAGTATCTTATTCCTCGACAGCAAGGGATGAGTATGACTACTTGCCTTAGTCTATCTGGTTTAGGTATCGGTAATATATATGTTTGAACATGTTCAGGCATATCTGTTACCAACACCTAATCTGTACAGCGAGCGGTACAGCGACTCTTCGCGAGCCGCCAGGCGGCAAGGTGAGCTACATGTACACTGGTAGGAGAATATAGAGAAACGGTAGGGTCAGGCCTGCCAGTTCCTCAATTGACAAGTGTTGTCGTCGTCAGGAAAGGACTTCCTTTAGGCATGTACAGCATATGCCAGGCAAGTGTACCCGGCATGTAAGCTTAGCTTCCTAGGGATGCCTTTGCCTACATAGGAAGCCTTTAAAGCCATTAAATTTGACCGGCAAGTAAATTTTGAACCCCGGCATGTGAAGTTGTATCTTCTCGACTACTGAGGTAATGAGACGTGGTGCATTTATTTGACAACTCCAAGGATGCTGTATCTGTAGACCTGTTTGCTCTTAGCATCATCCATGTTTGTCCATCACCATCCTGTTTGCTCTGAGCATCATCATCCATTTGTAACCCTGATCAGGAACAGGATGTTTGTCCATCACCATCATGTTTGCTCTGAGCATCATCATGATGGTGGTTTAAACAATCCGGGAAGGCACATCAACATAGGAAGCCACAGCTCACCGTACGGGTTGTAAGCTGTCGTTGAACGTTGTTAACTAACTGTCCCTCTTGGAAGTGAGGCTCACATAGAATCTTAGGGCTTTGGCCAGGAACATGAATGTTAACAAGCTTCAAATTTTGAAGCATGACCTCGTATGGCTTCAGAAACTTCTATGGCATTCATAAATTTAAATGTCGGAACCACATTCTCCCCTCGGTGACATAATTGGCCTCCCTTTGCGTTACAGTTGATTTTCTGTGGCCCATCATGTCATATTAAATGAGACAATAATTCTGAATAATTGGCCGTGTGTTAATTCAGAAGTTAACACACAGAACTCAGCACAAGCTTCTTTGACTTTGAGCTATGACAATTTAGACCAGGGAGTATATATGCATAAAGCAGGAGAGAACATACGGCTAGGAGGATTCTTCAGGAATAACTATTCCCGAGGAATCTTATAAGTGGATGTAAGGAGTGATCACGAGCTTCTTTCCTTCCTTCCACAAGAGCCAGACCACCTCTGCACTTATCCACTCTTGATGACCACACTAAAACAAAGCATAACACAAAGCAGGAAGACTGGACTCACACTCACTTCACATACATGTGAAGTATATACCCTCAGGGGCCCCGCTTCCGTACATACATGTGAAGTACATACCCTCAGGGGCCCCGCTTCCGTACATCCATGTGAAGTACATAGCCTCAGGGGCCCCGCTTCCGTACATACATGTGAAGTACATACCCTCAGGGGCCCCGCTTCCGTACATACATGTGAAGTACATAGCCTCAGGGGCCCCGCTTCCGTACATACATGTGAAGTACATAGCCTCAGGGGCCCCGCTTCCGTACATACATGTGAAGTACATACCCTCAGGGGCCCCGCTTCCGTACATCCATGTGAAGTACATACCCTCAGGGGCCCCGCTTCCGTACATACATGTGAAGTACATACCCTCAGGGGCCCCGCTTCCGTATATACGTTTCCCTGGGGGAAGCGCAATAGCCGCCCAGTTATGACTAACACGCTTACACTCCCAGGTTGGCTCCTTGGTTGGTGGGGGTTGGGGGTGGGGTTGGTCCACCACGTTTGCCACTGGCGTGGAGCCCAGGTTGGCCACTTTGGGGGGGGGGGGGTGGTGGGCATGTGGATGCAGGTTGGAATACTGGACCCGGGCATACGGCGCATTTGTTCCAACTTATGAAGAAGAACAGCTTTTGAACCAAGCCATCATAGCTGAAAAAGATGTGGAGGGATGTTTTGTCATGCGTCGGGTCTGTTTTAGTATTGGGGCCGCTGTGGGTCGCCAGCTGGCTGCTCGCTGGGTGTGATTCATAGTTTGAAACGTTTGGGTTTGGGTCCTTGAACGTTGGGCTGGTCTTTTTTATCCCGCTCTTGTAAAAGAAGAAGCATTGCATCAGTCCATCCCAGAGGGCGTGATGAGATGTAAACGGATAAGCCAACGTTATTTGAGAACCTGAAGTTGTAGTGTACTTTTCCTTTACACCTATGGTGTTTATACTTAAGAGTGAAGCCTATTCTAACCGCATACCATAATTCCATCATGCAGGGACGCGGAATCCATCGATGTCGAAACGTGACTATTCGGGCATCGGGGGCCTGAGACTGCTCTCTCTAGAAACATATAAGTGACTTATATTTCACAGCGCAGCTTCCTAGCATGTCTTGAGGCATCACAACTATTCTTGAACGTTACGTAACACTGTTTCTAAGAAGCGTGAGAGATTGATGTATTTCACTCACTTTTCCTCTAAATATGAATAAACCTATCGTGTTTGTCCCGGTACCCCATAGGGTAGTCAGTGACCGCTAGTCACCAACACTTTTTTGCATGTCGATCATCAATTTTGGCACCGAATTTGAAGACTGCCATCTTAATGCACATTCCGGCATCTCTCCGCTAATGGCATACGAGTTGTATCTCAATAGCCTCAGCAATCATTTATTGTTTGGTATGAAATACGTTCGCTTGTCCCGGCGTGGTAGGCCGGGCAATCGATCGGCAAGGCTCGTCCCTGCCTGGCAATATCAAAGGTAGCTGGTCATATTTTGGATCAGCCGAATTGTGCCAATGTTATAGTTTGGGGAATCTTGTTTCGATGCGTTGTATGTGTAGCAAAGCGCTCTCCGTGTTTAAGGTGACGATAAACGTAGGCTGTTTCAATCGAGCATCGAAGCCAGCGTGCATATACACCGGTAAGATTTGGGGGATAATTACTTTATCATACAAAGTATTTGATGTGTTGGTTTAAGTTGTGAAATCGTTGAGAGCGTGGGCCTCCGAGAGAGTCACCCAAAAACTCTGATCCTCCCTTTTCCTCAACGGGGAATACTGTATTATAGATATGTATCTTGTCGTTAAATGATGCTAGCTATGGTTCCCTGAATGTCATGTGAGAGTAGGCCCGTAGCGGCGATTCCACGTGCTCAGATCGATTTCCAGTCCCAACCAAAACATGGATTTGGAATCCAAACACACGGCCTCGTAGCTGGTGTTCCTTTTATGAGGAAAAATGTCCCTTGTTCTATCCTCAGCACATCAAAACGTGCCAAGATGGGGGGTCTCAGGCATGTCAACAGGTTTACTTCATTACCAGGAAGGCAAGCCAGGTGTGCAGCCACGTGAATATCTTAGACAACTCCCAGAAAGCACTATAGGCAAGAGAAGAGGCAGGATGTTGGAGGTCAAACAAGCCGTCTGTCACCCCTGACAGACAGCCTGGCCTTGAGGATAGCATGAAGTGAGACACGTGCTGGCTCTACATTTTCCCTAAGGTATACTCCATGTTGTACATTACTCTGTGTTGTATCCTCCAGTGAGAACCGCGGCTTATGGCAAAAATGTTGGTACTGCCACGGTACTCAGTCCCAGCACCGACATCGGGGAAGCTGTGCGCATCTGGTGTGAGGCCCTGGGAAGGCCCATGGGGATCCGCGAAGAAGAGCTGGTGTCCCGTCTGAGAGATGAGTGGGTTGACTCTGCTGGTGACCTCATCAGCCTTGATCAGGTTCTCCCTTTACTTCCCACCACCCCCCTTATTTTTTATTTATTTTTTTTTGGGGGGGGGGGGGGGGGTACCTGCGTCTACAGAGGGATGGGAGGGCATTACACTACTGCCTGTCAGTTACTTCAGGGCAGCCTTTTCATAATAGGAGGAATAGGATTTTGCTGGTGCAAGGGCTGCCTTGCACAACAATGCATGCATGTACGTGCGCACCTGCATGTGTGTGTGTGTGTGTGTGTGTGTGTGTGTGTGTGTGTGTGTGTGTGTGTGTGTGTGTGTGTGTGTGTGTGTGTGTGTGTGTGTGTGTGTTCGTGTGTGCATGCATGCGTGCGTCCGTGCGTGCGTGAGCACGCGCACTATCAGTGTCAGGGAGGGTGTGCGCGGACGAAAGGGGGGGGGGGTTGACAATCAGAGAGAGGGAGGGAGGGATGGATGGATGGAGGGAGGGAGGGCGGGGAGAGGAAAGGGGGAAAGAGGGGGAGACTCTGCGAGTGTGGACACATGCATGCATGGAGTTTGTTAATCGCTGGAGCACGTGCCTGCTGTCTGTTTGGCAGATGGCACAGACAGAGCAGCCAGGATATCAGCCTTCACGCCCATACAAGCCCTTTGGTGTAAATGTTTTGTTACCCTGCACTGTGCATGAACCCGCGTGCTGGTACGGGTCTGTGCAGGAACAGGCACATGTGCTGAAGGTCCCTATGCGACTAATAC
>KV908468.1:263296-265796 GCA_002005505.1 Botryococcus braunii | reverse complement strand
CATTTGCGTGCAAATTGTATACCAACAATAGACCGACATACCAAAAGAACTCGCAAGTAAATCCTCTGATTTACTTGCGCTAACAAAAAAGAACAAAAACAAAGAAAAAACACACACAAAGCAAACGAGGAAAAATTGGAAAAGGCTGAGAGGACCAGGAAGGAGGGGGCGGAAAGGAGTGGTAAGGAGAAAGGGCTGCCAAAATTTCAAGGATGCGGGGCTCATTACTAATAAATGATCGCAAAGGCTTGGAGGGTCCCAGACGGAGACCTGGAGGTGGTGACGGGGCTGCGAAGCATGATCAAGGAGGTTCGCCGCAAGGGCAAAGTGGAGAGCAGAGCCGCGCAGCAGGAGCTCAAGTGGCTGGATTGGCCCCAGCTGCTGGAGGTGGTGCAGCACCTGCGGGAGGAATGTGCGGGGCGCGACAGCAGGGGGTGCAAGCGTACTGCCGCTGCCGTGGCCTGGTCCCTCCAGCGCTTCCTCATCTTTGCCATCCTTACCAGTGTGCCTGGTGTGCACCCTGCCTCCAGCCTGCCAGCTTTAGAGGACGGTGAGGGTTTGCGTGTGTCTTTGAGGGGGGAGGAGTGGGGGAGCGGGAGGGAGGGAGGGAGGCGGGGTTGGGGGGTTTTACACGCACGCTCACATGCACGCCTAGACACACACACACACACACACACACACACACACACACGCACTCTTATACACACACACAAACACACACACACACACACAGACACACACACACACACACACACACCCACACACAAACACACACACACACACACACAGACAGATACAAAAAACGCAGAAAGGTCGTACGTCACGGTTTCATGTATCACTGATAAAATGCAGATCGATCCGCCCCCACCCCCCCCAAAAAGAAATAAGAAAAAAAAGAAAAGTGGAAAATGCATGAAAGAAAAGATAAAAGAACAGCGACTGCATTCTCCTGATACGCCTGTGTTACAGATGATGTGTCCTGCCACATGAAGGGTTCGACGAGGTGGTTCTGCTGCATGTGTGTTACCAACTATGTTACCAGACCTAACAAGGTCTTGCCATGTCGTTTTGCTACCTAGGTGTATTTCTGTTCACGTCGTTTGCACCAAGAAGGTCCTGCTGTACCATTTCTGTTGCCATCGTGATTGGGTAGGGTACCAGATAACATGAAGAGGGTGGTAGGTAACACGTGTAGAAGGGTAGGGCATGTAGTAGGTCACACAGGTACTCTGTAGTTTGGCGGATATGCAAGGGGTGTTTCCTCAAATATCGCGGTGGCCTTTGCTTTACCGCCCCACCCGGAACCATCACCGCAAGTGTGGCAGGCTCGCATACTGCAATCTAAGGCTCACTCATACGGGTGCCACCTCTATTGGTATCCTCCTGCGTCTCTTCTTGGCATGTGTGGTGCCTGCCTGTTCCTATGGGTGTGAGGTTTGGAGTCTACGGGCGTTTTTCCCATCTTCCTTTCGGCCATCCGCTGAGGGATTTAGAAAATGACTTTCTTACTATGTTGCGGATGATCCTTGGGGTTCGTCCGAGGGTCCGCACTGATGTGCTCCTTGCCGAGGTCTGCGTTTGGCCCCTCCAGCGTATTGGTTCAGGCATGGGGACATCTTTTTTAACTCTGTGATGGCTCTCCCAGCAGACCACTTATATGCAGGTACTCACAGGGAGTCCTGCTACTATGGCGTCACGACTCGTTCTCCGTCATGGGCGGCTTCTTTCATGTCAACCCTTCGACGCTTGGGGTACCCCTATGAGGTTGATTGTCAGCGCCCACATCCCGTTGATATGTATACCATTTTCCCACTCATTAGGCGGGGCAATCCCCTCCCGGTGGCCTCTCTCCACACGTCTCCCCTAGCTTAGCCCTTACGGATCCCCAGCTCTGAACTCATGTGCGGTGGTTTGCGCGCCCTACTAAGGCTCAACGCTCTCGCCTCTTTTATCTCTATCTTGATGCTAGCAGGGTTCGCCTCTTTCTCAGGTTTCGTCTTGGTGTTCATGGTCTTCCCATTGATATGGGCCGCCGGCAACGGCTCCCGCGTCTTGAGCGCCTGTAAGATATGTGTGGTTCCGCCGTGGGGGCTGAACACCACTTTTGTTTTCACTGTCCCGCTAATACCCCTGTGTGGGACCGCTTCCCCCAGTTGTTCTCTAGTTCCTCTTGATCTCTTAGGCAGTTCATCTGGCGGGCTGACTTGCGTGCGGTTGTATCATTCATCTTCGACGCATTCCAGGCTCGTGCAGACACGCGCTGGATGCCGTGACTTGGCCGCAGCCACGGCTGTGGCTGCAACCCCCTTCCCTCCCTTCCCCTTTTCGTTTTCTCAACAGCAGGCCATGCGAGTCGCCAAACGAAGACTGGAGACACAACGGAGCAAACGAAAAGAGGAAGGGAGGGAAAAAGGGGGGGGGCGGGAGCCGCAGAAGTGGCTGGGGCCAAGTCCCCGCATCTAGATCTGGCGAGAGCTGCATGAGCCTGGAATGCATCCGC
>KV908468.1:250796-258296 GCA_002005505.1 Botryococcus braunii | reverse complement strand
CGCTTGCCGCTTCTAAAGATCGTTTAGAAGCGAGCGTATCGAGTGGAGGCAAAAGAGAAGATGCGGAAACGTAGTAGTTGATTAGGGAGAAGAGAGAGGAGATGGACATGACCCTTTTGCTCCTGTACGTTAACGTTTATTCACAACTGATTATGCCATCTGGCGTTATAACGCCCAATTAGGTGTAGGTGAATTTACGCTGTACACAGCCAGGACGTAACATCTGTTGTGACTTGTGCACACTGCGAATCGACGGTTTCTCACTTGAGGCACCCCGGGTACTTGCAAAGTGAGGACACACTCTGTTGTGTCCGTGTGTGTGTCCGTGCGTGTGTGTGTGTGTGTGTGTGTGTGTGTGTGTGTGTGTGTGTGTGTGTGTGTGTGTGGTGTGCACATAATCAGACAGTTTTGCAACCTGCATTGTATGATATATATTGATCTGCCAACGTGGAAGTATATGTTCATCTGCAGACGTGCAAATTTAAAGTGGTCAGCGCATCCTGTCACACATGCATTTTGCTTAGCGGGCATACTCCCTATGCGAAGATTTGCACATACACTGTCAGTCAGCAACTAGTTTAGCCTCTCTCACCACCCTGGGTATTCATGTTCATACTTTCCAACTTAAATGCCTGAGTTGGGGTGAGTTGGGGTGGGGTGGAGTTGGGGGGGGGGGGGGGGGGGTTGGGGTTGGGGTTGGGGGGGGGGGTGCGGGAAAAGTTAAGTCTAGACTGGCAGGACGAACTGTTCTCCTGCCAGGTCCCGTCAGTGGCCAGGTCTGGCAAATCTGAGCTGAGCATCCTGGCCAGCAATTCTAACGTTCAATTGTACAAGACGCTTTTCGTTCTGCAGGTTGTAATATTTAGAAACAAAGTGCTAATACCAGGCTTCTCAATACCAGGCTCAAAGAGACTTAACCAAAGCCTCACTGACACGAAGAGTTTTTCGCGATGGGCTTCGAAGCTGCCTCGGTTAATGATAATACACTGTACGAGTTCCTTCTGTACAGGACGTCCCAGCAGCGGGCATGTTGTTGCTAAACTACATTATGTGCACAGTACACGTGGCCAGCCAGAGCTGAACCACGTGTGCACAAAAAACTGACAATGGAAGGCTATCACCCGCATGTTCACTCGATACTGCAGTAGATGGCACGTGAAAAGAAAGTCACACAGGACTCTTTTATTTGGTCCAGCGCTCAGAACCCATAGGGTGACAGCAAGAGTATGCAGAATCATAAGAGCAAGGACATCAAGTTGAAGCCTTAGCCCGTGGAACCCTTTTGATGTTACCTTGGGGCTACCAACCAGAGCCTCACGCAACAAGTCACACTCAACAATCTTTCCGAGGCATCCTACAGACGAAGCTTGCTTCCTCAACCTCTCAACATCAAATATCAACTGAAGTTGCAGGATCTGTACATGTACCTCTTCCGAAACATGGCGCAGGATCTGTACCTCTTCTTATACCCTGCAAGTGAATAATCAGGTCAAAGGGCATTGCACATCCGCCGGTCTGTGGTAGGGAAAACACTTGTGGCAAAATCTTTGGCTAGTGCCGTCACAGAATACTCTGAAATGCTCCAGTCTCAGAGCGCTGTGCATTGCTGGGTGGGAGAGGCCATAAGAATTGGGCTGCATTCATCAACCTCATTACTACAAAAGGAGTCCCTCCCCCACGAATGTTTTGAAATCATGAAAGTTTCCTGCAAGACACAAACCCCTCGACATTGCGGGATGTCATGTTTCCTCCCTTCCTTGACATGGCGGGGCAAGCATGGTTTGCAAGTGAGATCATGCCAACCCCATTCCAGCTCTGACGCTCCTAACACTATACTTTGGGGGTCCCTTGTATCAATATATTTCTATCGATATATTGCATGTGTCCCCTTAGGGGGCTGCTCCCCCTAGCAGCTGCTCACATGTCCCCTACGGCAGCTGCTGAGGCATCTGATGAAGCATCGGAGGCTTCTTAAGTCCATTAACTCGCCCCCCCCCCCCCACCCATTACACAGACACACACACACACACACACGCACACACACACACACACACACACACACACACACACACACACACACACACACACACACACACACACACACACACACACACACACACACACACACACAAACTAAAACGGTGAGGCATCTACAAATCCCAGGAGCACTCTCCGCGAACCCAGCACCAACAGCTCTGCTATTGCCGCTTCCTACCCAAAAAATTGCCACGTCAATTTAGCTATAATGAGCTCTTAGTCAGTACATGACCACACCAGCACTGCTGGCTGAGCCCCACGGTACAGTGCTGCTTTTCCCGCATTATCTGGCACCACTCACCTGCGGGCCTATTAAGCGCCTGTACAGCGCGCACCGACAACACAGCAGCACTGCTGACTGGCCACTCCAAATCCCTCTTTGGAACTCCCGCGCACTCTATAATACAAGTACAACTCACGGATCACAATTGAAGCACCTTTCAAACTTTGATAATCTTGAAAGATCCGATATCACACTAAAACTAAAACTAAAACTAAAACTAAAACTCTTAGCCTCAGACCGGTCCAACGCCGCTTCTTGATTGGGACCCCTGATGATGTGACCCCTGATGCACTCTCCCCACTGAGCCTGCACGTGCACAAGGGGCTGTATCCTGTCAGGGAATGAAATCGAGAACCAGCAGCATTGTCATTACTACAGTAAGGGAGAAGCGGGAGCTCCAACAGCAACCGGGGTGTCCCCTTTGTAATCCAGCCAGCCTTTATCAAACCAGTCAGCCCGGCTACCGTCGCGATTTACGATGCGGCGCAGCATGTAGTCCCCCCCTGAATTCTCAAAGATGCTCAGCAAAACCGAATAGCGCTTCCACGTGTCCTGCCCCATCCACTCCATGGTCAAATCGAACATCCACACTGGAAGCGAGACCAGGCTGTCACCGAAGCTTCGGTTTGGGATCACTTGTCCGAATGTAAAGTCCTGCGAAGAACAACCGCGGTTCAATTGACGCTTGCGTGAATGTTCGGATGTAAAAAGTCCTGTGAAGCACATATGCGATTCAATTGGTGCTTGCGTGAATGTTGCTCATGACCTGACACGAGCGCTGCATGTGCATCTCAGCCTGCTGGCTTATGCGGTGTTGTGGATTCTATTGACACATCCAATGATATTCTGGATGTTTCTCCTGCGGTTTTCTGGACTTTTCACAGCTATGGTTTTGTCGCAGATCCAGAACTTGACCAGGGTAGGAGGAAACCCCGCTCCTCGGTGGAATAACCCAAATTTTGCAAGTCATGAATGTGCCTAGAGACCCTTCGCAAGCAGTGTGCTCACATAATTGACGCAAGCATTGCAGTGGGCAGGGGCCTTCGCAGGCGTGACAGTGCCCAAGGGGTTCTTTGAGGCATGACAGTGCCCAAGGGGTTCTTTGAGACATGGCTGTGCCCAGAGAGGTTTCGCAGGTGTGACAGTGCCCCTAGGGTTTTGCCAAGCGCAATATCGCCCAGAGGGGTTTTGCAAGCGTGACAGTGCCCAGAGGGGTTTGGCAAGCGTGTTAGTGCCCATAGGGTTTTGGCAAGCGTGACAGCGCCCAGAGGTTCGTTGCAAGCGTTACAGTGCCCAGATGGTTTTTGCAACCGTCACAGTGCCCAGAGCGTCTTTGCAAGCAGGACAATATGCCGAAGAAATGCTTTGCGAGTGTGACAGTGCCCACAAAGTCTTTGCAAGTGTGACGGTGCCCAGAGTTTGGCAGCATGACAAGACGTTGTGGTTGACCTGACTTCTGCTGGAAGGCCACTCACCTCGTTGAAGAAGACGTGGTAGACAAGCTGAGAAAACAGGATGGCATTGTAAAAGGCTGCTCCCGAACTGCTCCAGGAAGAGCCTTGCCAGGTTGAGTTAGTCGCCTCATATGCGACAAGACCGTCAGCAAAAGTTGGGACTATTAGTTTTCTTGTCTTGGGATCATATCCAGCTGCACTGTAGTCAAACGCCAAGGCTGGATCCCTGAGCCTGTGAGAAGCCATTTTTCTATTTAACACCAACATGAGTTGATTCAAACATGAGTCCATGGGAACATGCCTGGATCAGTATTACATAGGCATTCGGCGGTTCCACGTGAAACAAGACACAAAATCTATTACGGCATGCAATGATCCTACAGGAAGGCACAAGTGTCGTTCAGTTTCTGCATTTCCCACGTTTTGGCCTCTGATCACCGCACTTTGTGACAGCAGCTTTGCTCTGATTGCTCCCAGGGGTGGTGAGAATGCTTCCAGGGGTTGTGAGAATCAGAGCGGGCTTGTTGACCTGGCACTGCGAAAAGACATATCATGAGATTTCGACAAATGGCTGTGTGTAGATGGTTTCTTACCCGTCTGCCCACCATATGCCTTGTATGTTATCTGAAGCCCCATTGCTTGAATTTCCTGAGCCCTCCACGCAGGAAATATCACAAAACAGCCCTAACGTTTCTTGTTTCCTAGACACAAAACAATCTTCCTGATTATCTTTTTGGCTTAGACATGTCGCAACATGCCGATTACTATGTACGGGGCGCACTGGGTGGCATGCATTCGGATATTGCTGCCTTCTCGCAGACCTTCAACTTGCGGGGGGTCATGGTGGGAAGCCATCTTGACAAAGCTCCATCGGACATCGGTGCAACTGGAAATGTATCAGTAACTTTTGCCGGGAAAATTTGCGAGGTAAGCTGGGACAATTGCGAGGTCGAGTCGACTACGTCAGGAATCAGGAATTCGGGAGCTGTACCCTGCCAAGCATAGGAGGGCGAGCCTACTGGTTGAGAGTACACAAAGCTTACAATAATGTGTACTAGTGCTAACGACAGTAGGGGCCACCATTTCGGCATCTGCTATGCTGACAAGGCCGACTGCTGGCCTGTTTAGATGCAGTTCAGCGGCCAAGCAGGAAAGGTAGCCATAATCGTACACCGGAAAGATCCTCTGGTCGAAATTTTTATGCTCATAACCGTGGATAAGAGGAGTCAAGGGGTGAAAGAACATCTTCATGGCCGTGCACAAGTCGTTGGCACCGAGAAGGCAGGAACCCCGATCCGGGCAGTCCCCGACAGCTGCGTGCCAATTCGTATGTTGGATACTATCCAGACGGAAACGTGTGCAGCTCACAAATCCGGTCCGGATGAATCCCAGGCAGGTGACAAGTCACAAGACGTGCGGCAGAAATCCATGAGGAATCGTCGAGGATGGCATCCCCTTGAAAGGGAAACAACTGCAGGTTACTGGTTACATGTCAAAACTCCTCTAAGCCATTCGGCCCTGCACGGAGGAGCGGTTCACAGGGGGCCAGGTCTGTGGAATGAAAAAGGTAAATCTTCTTTAGCAAGGAAAGGAATGCATGCAGAGGAACTACCCTTTAGAAGGCCCACAGTCGACAGACCAGACTCTAACGGCCCGTGCATCAATGTAGGCTTATGCCGCAAAGCATGCTCGAGGTTACAAGCTTGAGTTCACAAGCCTTACGGCACCCAGACCAAAGGAGGCTTAAGCTTGTCAGGCCTCAACTACACAAGGCATGTCTCTCGTTCTTGCACATGCACTTGTGCCCTGGTCTCATAAGCATTGCAAACACTTAAGCACTTTGCAAACTGTTACTTGCCAGGTGGTAATCCCATGCAGTGGTCAGAGGGGGACTGGTTGGGGGGGGGGGGGGGGAGATGTATCACAAATCGTTACATGCTCTGAAATGCATGGTTATCACCAACATTACAAGCATATCTGCTGCAGGTCATGTTGAGTCTTTTGCAAGGTGTCACATAATCAACTAGAGGGCCATAATGTCAACGCTTGCAAAATTCCAGACTCACCAAATCCGTTTTATAATGACAGGCTCGGCCATGTCAGATTGCCCTTTGACCCACTTTACTTCTATCCACATGGCAGGAAGCTGGGGGATTCCGCCAGCATCTGACCATTTTTTCCTACATAAGGTCATTTTTGGTCCGTACACTGCACATCAGGTCAGGTAGTTTACATTCGCCACCGGTCTATTCAAAGTCTTCTGCCCCAGCTTCCCATTCTCCCCAATCAGATAATCTTCTGAGAACCAATAAACAGGCATTCATATCTTTTGAGGAATCAACGATGAATTCAAGGCCTTTGTCTCAATGGTGTACTTTGATAAGAACCAATGCTCTTATCATATACTTCATCCCCATGTTGAATCAACAATAGTTTCAAGGCCTTTGTCTGGCCAACTCAACACCTGGATGCATCTGCCAGCCAGCGTGTGAGTCCTTCATTCCCTTACCTTGCCGTCTCTCATGGCCACTCCACCGATGCCAGGCTGCACACAACTTAAACCCAACCTCGAACTTAAAATTCTTCACGCCACACTTCATGCCGGACTCTGCTAACCCAACTTCTTCAGGCACCACAAACCCTGAATTGGATGTCTTGGCACGCCAGAGTTGATTCTGAATCCTGACCTGCCGAGCCAGCCACAGAGTGAATAGCCGGACTCACGAAAACTGCTGCAGACTTCTTTCGTGCGGGGCTCAGTACCAATACACGAGAACTTTTAGTACTCTTTTGGCCCAAGCCCGCATGGGCTCCATGAGACCGCCTCAGTACCAGATTGACAATGTACCGCGGTGCCCGTCCTTCCCCCCTACTTCTGGCAAACGTTCCAACTACTTCTGGCATTTATTCGAACACCAGCCAAACAAACACCCAGGGGAAGGGACCAAGCTCCAACTGTTTCCTCTCTTGAAGACTTGCAACAAATGATAGAAAAACGAGAGAAATGTGCAGAAATGCATCCTTTCCTTGCTAGTCAGGGAGATTGATGGGGATGCCAACGGCTAGAGGGATGTCGCCTTTGTAGTTCAGCCAGCCTTTATCAAACCAGTAGCCGGGACTTCCATCGCCATTGATTATGCGCCGCAGTGCATAGTCCCCACCATGGATGTCAAACGCACCGAAAGCGGTGGATCTGCGCATCCAGGCATCTCTCCCGATCCAGTCCATGGTCAGGTTGTCGATCCACACCGGAACGATTGTGGTTAAGCCACCCACAATCCATGTTGGAAAAATCTGTCCAAATGTAAAGTCCTGCAAGTTGCCCCCCAGGAGTGTCACCATGTCTGTTAAAGCTTTTAATTCAGAAGTCTATCCACCATGTTGACTCAGTTTGGCAAGCCACCGTTGCGATGGCAAACCGTACAAGAATCAATCCTGCAGGAACCGGTGGGCTTCTGTATATCACAGAGCAGATACAAGATTAAGTCTTCCAGAAGCGCCTAATGAATATGCAAGAAACCCTTCAGGCATTCTGCCTTTCACCACATCAGCAGCACCTTTCCTTGGGTCTCACCCATTACCCCTGGCAGACGACAGAACTCACGCTGCTCTCCACCATTTCCTTGCTATACTATCCTTGGTCCCCCGTTGACCCGGGCGAGACACTAGAACAGCTACCGCCATTCACCCACATAGTCACTATCTATCCGTGGGTCACGCATAAAC
>KV908468.1:235796-248296 GCA_002005505.1 Botryococcus braunii | reverse complement strand
ATAGCCTACTGGACGATCGATCCGTGCATGAACGATTAAACCGACCTCTAGAGGCATTGGGATGAGAAGCTGTATTCTTCTCTACATTTTGCTGGGCTGAAAGACTAGCTTGTCAGTTTTAAACGACGCAATATGATAGGCCGTCTTGCACGGACAGGTACGTGATCGTTTCGAAATGCCGAGAAATATCCATTCGGGGGCTCGCCAGTGCGCCACGTCTGAAAGCGTGTACTGCAGAACGGTACAATGGCACTTTCCCCTAACGAACTCAGTACCGGTGGGATCATTTCGTTAAGGCAATTGCTTGGACCAGAAAACGGAACCTACTACTGTTTATCCAGAATGGAGTGTGTGTAATGGGCTTCTATTGAGACATTAATTAGCCGCATACCGTTCGCAGACTCTGGCGCAGGTCTACGTATAAGACACATTTTTGCGTAGTGTGACATTTTTACCCGTCGTGGTCTGACAAGTGTTTGATTACAAGCTGAAATCTACAACGGCCCTCACACTTGCAGATTCATTGCGGGCAGACGTCTGTCATGACTGATCAGCAAAGACGGGCTCTTCTACATGTTTTTTCATGTCTCAGGAAATTTTGCCTAGCTTAGGGAGATGTCACAATGACCAACACCACTTATTTCGACACCCTGACCCTAACCTCACCCACACACAAGTAACGAAACACACACACACACACACACACACACACACACACACACACACACACACACACACACACACACACACACACACACACACACACACACACACCCCACACACACACACACAAACACACCCACACACAAACACACACACGCACACGCACACGCACACACACACACACACACAAACACACACACACATTCACGCACGCACGCTCAGGAGACAAAGCAGTCGCGATTGTCAGTGTATGACCGACCGGCACCCAATCCACTGAGAGCAATCTCACAACAGTCAACGGCTCCGTAGAGAACATTCTCTACTGCACCGTTCTAAAATTACCGTAACCTTGACGGCACGGGATTTTAAGAAACTCTGTCTGCATTCTATTGTTTAAGGTGGTCTTCACAGTTGATGAGACCATGGTCACGGCTCCAGTTCTATATATGGAGGGGCCATGGGCACTTTCAGGGTACATACGGCCTGAAAATTCTCTGTCCGCGTCGTTTCCTACGTGTATACAGCCGTGTCAGATGCAGAACACAAGACGACGTCAGTACTGTGCTACACTTTGCCACACAGCTACAGTCCATCAAGTACTGGTAGTACTACTACACGGCAACCATGCTCCGAAACCCCAGAGGATAGGCGAGGTCTCCAAGCTGCAAACCTGCTCCAGTTCAAATAGCTGGTGTGGTCAGCACTGTCACATGCCCTGAAACCTACTACCAGAATCTGTTCAATCATACATGTACAGCTGTAGCTATATCTAGTTGTAGTAGCTAGTGTAGAGGTACCCAGCAGTAGACTCTACAAAACAGGGGCGGAAGCATACAATGGTAGCTAATGTGGTTGCGTATCCTGCCAGAAAGGCCTAGCCTATAGATCTCTCGAGGGAATATTGAGGGTATACGAGAGTATACTTATCACTTACTCATAGCTCTGGGAGAACCCGGGTGATGGCAATTTCACATCTGCCACCGACGGTGGCATGTGAGGACACCATGAGAGTGTACACAACTTCCCTCATTCTAAACCACTCTGGAAATAGTGCAGACAAATCGCACAGTGGGCTGGAGAACTCCCTGACATGCTGAGTATGCAATTCTATGCTACACCTATCCAACGAATGTGCCCCAGGAATGCCTCCAAGAAAACTTTTTGGCCGGCAGCCCATTCAAAGACGCCGAAGCAACAACCCGGAGCCTGCTGTCACACATGTGGTCCATGTGCACCAGATATAATGATCTGAAGACTGTCACCTGATGGTGGGCAGAACAATATTGATAATTAAACATCACCAACAACAAACAATGCGTCGGACGTGTCCACTGAATCTGATGGCGTGGGATAACAGCCCCTCAATACGAGAGCTCCAGCACAGCGAGAAGTGTCAGTCCCAATTGCGGCCCCGTCGGAAGCGTAGTGTGAGCATCAGTGCGCTCCTGAAAAGCCCACCGCAGCAGTTTTGCACCCCACTTGCACCCCATAATGTCACTAGGCCAATCTTGCTGTACCTAAGTTCCTTTTGACACACTGGTGAATCACAAGAATGCATCAATGAGTTCGTCCAACAATTACGTCAGGGCATGACCACTTCCCCGTCGTGTTCACTGGTACAGAAGACTAGGCTTCAACATCAAGAAAAACCATGAGCTCTTGTCATTTAATACGTTAATCAAATGCAGACTGGGCTGAAACGAATTCTTTCCCCACATGTGCGGGGTAACTCGGCCCTAGAATGCCAATTTTAGACTTGCAAATGAGTGACGGTGTTATGAATGACAGCCCTCAATGCTTCAAAACCTGCAGCAGGAGTCAAAAAATAATTCAATCAACTACTACAGAGATCAACACGCACTTAACTTCGACCAGAACTCAACACAAACACAAAACTACTGTCACATCGTAATGACACGTCTGAGGTGATGCATCTTTGGCATCAGCTCAGCCTCATTTACATGGGCATGTGGAACTTTACTAGGGACTATGCTTGCATAAAGTCGATCAACTTAGTTAGGGAGCCACTAGCATCAACCTCATGAGGGAGCCACTAGGGTCTCATTTTGGAACTCCGGCCGCGTGTCGTGCTAGAATCACATGTACCATCCTGCCTCAGTGGGGCAAAACCTGACGCTAGCAAATTTTGAAAAGGGCTGCTCTCACACTAGGGGAGCAAAGACGGTACAGCAAAACTCATTGCCAGGTACAGCAGGTGATGGCCTACTACAGAGAAGCTTCGAACCCGACCGCAACCAACATTCCGTTTCTGTACGATAGCCAGCCTTTGTCAAACCAGTAGCCCTGGCTGCCGTTGGCATTGATGATCCGACGAAAGTAATAGTCCCCTCCTTTGGCGTCAAACATCGTGAAAAGGATTGTCTTGCGCTCCCAAGTATCATGGCCCATCCACTCCATATGCAAGTCGTCAATCCAGGTTGGGGTGGAGAGGAGGGCTCCCAAGACATTCCGGGTCGGAATTATTTGCCCATATGTGAAGTCCTGCAACCAGCATTCCACAGTCACTTTCCGCTTTGGTGGTCAAACAACAGGCACATAAACCATTTTGCATTGCATGAGGCTGTCATGGTACTAAGCTATACATCTTCATCATGTGAATGTTCCGATTTCCTCCAAAAGGGAAAAACCAAGAAGAGCTGGCATGTACATTTTCTGTGCAGACCCAAGCTTGTTTGGCCTTCAAAAGGGAACATCATGAAGGGCCGGCGTGTATAACATCTTTGCAGGCCCAAGCTTATTTGCCCTCCAAATGGGAAAAGCCATGAAGGGCTGGCGTGTACAACATCTATGCAGACCCAAGCTCGTTTGAACGGATCTACGCTACACTTTTCTACGTCCTTCTATCACAAAAAGGCACAATCTTCTCGTCGCCGTGTCCATTCATAATGCCATTACACCTGCTGCAACAAGAACTATATTTCCACGCCTTGCATCCAACTGCTGCAACCAGTTTAGATTGAGCCAAGAATCTGGCATAAATTTTCCACGCCTTGCATCCAGCTGCTGCAACAAGTTGAGATTGAAAAAGAATCTGGCATCAGTTTTCCACGCCTTGCATCCAGTTGCTGTAACAAATTTAGATTGAACAAAGAATCTGGCATTAGTTTTCCACGCCTTGCATCCAGTTGCTGTAGCAAGTTTAGATTGAACCAAGAATCTGGCATTAGTTTTCGGCGCCTTGCATCCAGCTGCTGCAACAAGTTCAGATCTGACCAAGAATTTGGCAAAATATGAAACACCGGCCCAACTCCTTCAACGCCTCCCCACCCCCTCCCCCCACCAAAGGGGGGGGGGGTGGGAGAGAAAAACAAACCGACTGCACACACTGAGACCCAAAAATGGTGGAATTTTTGATTTTTGCGATTAGAATGGCGGTGAAAGTCAGATTTGCGGTACCGTTAGTGACAGCCCCCTTTGTCACTCAACTTCTTACCTTCCTTAGAAGCCCCAACAACTTCTTACCTTCCTTACAAGCCCTAATAACTTCTGACCTTCCTTAGAAGCCCTAACAACTTCTTACCCTTCTTAGAAGGCCTAACAGATTCCTTGCACAAGCAGCAATGAAGGATCCCAAGGGGCAGACATGCAGAATAAAGGTTTGCCAAGATCAGGCAACAGCCAGGCAATCGGGTATGCATCAGAGACAGCTTTTGCAGCAGAGCTAGTTTGGCGCACCTCATTGAAGTATATGTGATACACAATTTGTGCAAACAGCATCGCGTTGAAGAAGGCCGCCCCAGACATACTCCATGAAAAACCTTGCCAGGTCGAATTCGTGGCATCAACTGCAAAAAGGCTCTTTGAATACGTGTTGATGGTGAGCATTCGTGCCTTGGAATGATATTCACCCCCTCCCAAGTTTACAGCCAATGTTGGATCCCCAAGCCTGCGCAAAGCATTTTACAATTGGGAAGTGGTTGAGAAAACGTAGTGTTTAGCAAAAGAATCTTGTCCAGAAAATACCCAGCATGTGTAGCTTTGCACAGTGCACCTGGTGGCATTTTCTTATTTAATCTGATGTCCCTCCCCACAAGGCAAATTCCAAAGGCACACGGCACATTTGTTATCTCTTCTTGTTGTCACAAACATCTGCGCTTGGAGTAGTTGCCAGATCAGTCAATCAGCCGGTCTTCTTAATGAGCACAGGTAGACTTAGCCTTACCCATCCGCCCACCAGATCCCTTGCACTCTTTCTGGAGCTCCATTGTTTATATCTCCTGCCATATGGAAGTAATGCTTTAATGTTTTCCTATATATGTAATCCCTTTGCGCTGAAGATATGGACACGTGGAGCTGGAACCTCATACTTCATATCCATACAAGCGCTTTCAATTGAGGAGAACGTCAAAACATCTGATGGGGCATACTGGAGGGCATGCAATCTAGTATTTTCGCCTTTTCGCAGACCCTCATTTTATAGTAGGAAGTAGTCGCATCCCAATTTGAGTGTCCCAAACCAAGGATAGGGGAACTGGGAAATATATCTGTGACCTTCGCCGGGAATAGTGGTAGGACAGCTTGATACACCAAGTTATTTATATCTAGAACATCCGGTATGAGAAACTGCGAGGATGTGCCGTTCGAATCAGAGTATGGAGGGGGAGCCGTAGTTGTGTGATTTGCAGCCGATCCTTTAGTCAGGGCGGCAAAACATACTGCTGTGATCCACAATTCCAGACCCCACATCGGCATCAATGCTGATGGCAGCAATGCCGCATGGAGGTCTGGCGTTGCGTGGAGGGTGTGGTTAGGACTTGATCGGGTAAAGCACTCACGAAAAGGTACCAGACACTTTCTTCACTCAACAAGCCTATCTTCAAAACGACAAAGCCATGCCCTTCATAACTGTTCGAAATTGTTGTTTCACATAGTTGTAATTCAAATTTCATGGCAAGAGTCGTCTATTCCTTCCGCGTTGTTCCGGAGACTCATTTGGCGCCATGTTCGGAGATTTGTACTGTACAACTTGATAACCGTACAGCCTACGGCCGTACGCCACCCACACACACACACACACACACACACACACACACACACACACACACACACACACACACACACACACACACACACACACACACACACACACACACACACACACACACACACACACAACACACACACACACGTACACAGACACACAAGATACGTCAATTGCTTTCCCGTTTTCGATTGCTTTGTGAGGAAGGGTGGAAGGAAAGTTTCATCTGTCTTTCCTTAGTGTGCCGAGTTGGCTAGACATTACTCGTTCAATGCCTTGCCGTTTTCTTTACCCTAGTGGCTGGTTGGGGATGTACCACCCCTTCCTTCCTTTCTTCCTTCTAAGGAAAGACATATGTCATCCAGAGCATACAATATATGACTGCTGTTGCTGAAGTCAATCGGCGCTTGCGACTGGTTGACTGTTGGGTTCCTAAGAACATGCGTCTACGGTGTACGTTCTTCAGATTGACCCGGTGCTTCAGATCCATGCGTGTACGTGCATGGAAAAGCAAGGTTTCTGTTGTACGCGTCACATGGTTCCACAACCTACTACGCAAAGGTGGTTGCCTCAACAGCAATTTGGCTCAAAGTCGGTGTTTGCAAATCCGGTCAGGTCCTTGAGCTTTTATGTTTCACACCTTCCGCCTTCCTTCGAGCGTCTCACAAGTACACATCTGCAGCTGCTTTTGCGTTCATTCAGCTGCGCCATGGGGTAGCCGGAATTGTTCCCCAAAACGGTTTTTTATCTCAAATTCAAATAATAACTCACGAATGTCTCTGTCTTGCTGAATTGGTTCAGCAGCCAAAGTGCGAAAACCGCAGACTTTGGCAATGGCGGGCCAGGGAGAAGCTTGTGAAACGCTATTTCGAACGCTAGGCGTGAGGCCGACGCTGAAGTTGGACGTGGACATGTCATTCAGTATCCTAAGGACTTCTGAATTAAACTTCTTGAGGGATGCAAAATGGATCACCACGGCAGCTTCTGGTTCGGTGATAATATAACCTTTTGGCGTGGTATCAATGACTCCTCCCAGATGATGTGCTGCTGTATAGCACTGGCTCGGGTCATCCTCTAGAATGAAGCCTGAGCCTACTACGCAGCCACTTAAGTTTTCGATGGGGGTTTTTGTTTTATCAGTGACCTCAAACGTTTTTGTTTTTACAACCACTGCAACAACCTGGTACATAGGGCCTCGTCTTAGAAAGGCCTCTGGCACACGGATTGGCCTTTTGAGGTTTGTGTTTTGGGATTCTGTATAGGAATATGCAAACTTTTCGTTGCTCCACCCGTCCATTTCGACCGCAACTGCGTACAATCACAAAAATTAACGAACGAATTGTCAAAACCATCTCCGTTACACTGGAACATCCACGATGCGCATGGCTGGGTAGAGCCTACATTGGCCAGCTATGCGCATGGCTGGAGCCTGCGCTGATAGAGATACTGGTTTAGCCTAGACCAGTGAACAGATGGACGTTTACGTAATTACAGCGTATTGTTTGGATATCGATGCATGTATTGTTCGTGTAACCATGTGTCGATTATCTCGAAGATTATAATCCCAGAATTTATTTTGTTCAAACTCTTGAGTACACGTTGATGTAGGAAAATCACTGGCTTCACAATGGTAGCCATCTACAGTACAAGCGTATAGAGTCAACCACTTATAAGTTGAGTACGGGAAACTTCCTCATACCCAATGGAGTCCATTACGTATCGTATACCGTAGCTTTGTTAACGATTCTGATGCATGACATTACATTACAGTGTTTTTGTCACAATCTTGCACTGTAACACTGTAGCCTTGTTACAAAAAGACGATACTCTCCAGTATCGCCTTTTTTAGCCATGAGCTCGAGAGAAAAAATGCCACCGTTGGATGAGACACATGTTACAAGTGACATTGAAATTACCCATCGATGATATAACTTCATGCCAACAGTATGTTCCGTGAACGTAAGGCATTTTATCTCATCCACTGTTGGCGTTTTCTCTCATGGCTAAAATTAGTTTCAAGGACGATTCAACAATAGTGAATAACATCGATGATATCTTGTATTCTGGTGAGATAGGGTGTAACATTTTACGTAAGGGGTGTGCATTGATCACTTATATAAGGGATGCGCATTGATCACTGCAGATGTATACTGCTATATATAGCAGTATATACAAGCGTACTTGGCCATGATATAACATAGTTTCGGATACCCTATTTGTGGTTTGTTGATTCCAACTGACATACACTCTCATAAATGTTCAAAGAGGGAAGATATTATTAGTGATGGAGAAGACTGTCCACCTGTTTCGAACAGCTGTCCATAGTAGTCAATTTCTTCTGCATTGAATGGTTGATCACTTTCCGTCACCTTTAATGATGCTGCTTGCCGTCTGAACAAAAGCATCAAATATTGATCATGATGATCATAATTTCATGTCTCAATTTAGCAATTGGATGTTGCGCAGCTTGCAATCAAACTAAACGAGCAGTACTCGAATTTGATTCAGCTAAGCAAGATCGAAATGCAAGCGACTTAGTCCTGGCTTAACCATACAAAAACACGATTTGGCTCGGGACAAACACGACGCCTGAGGCAGCAACTTTAAATTTTTAGAAATGTATGTGCGTATCTTCTTTTCTTGATCAAGAGATCTTTACGTGACGTGCCCGCCTAACGGGCTCTGGCTAACGCTTTGATGGACTAGAAGTTCTCAAGCAGAAAGAAGACTCTCTTTTCTCTTTGGAGGGATGTCTCCTTTTCAAATTTAATTCTATGTATACAAATGTGGATGATTGCATAACTAACCCACATAGATTAACGTAGCTACGACAAACGACTTTGCCAGTCAGCAAAAATTATATCTGCTGAAAACAAAAGCAATATGCATATGCCTCTTTTCATATGACGGCATATATGATCTATAGTACGTACACGTATACGCATATATGACTACTGTTCATAGTAGTCACCAATTAAGAGGTATTGCTACACCTTCAAGTGTGCCTAGATATATGGTACTTGCACAGACAAGAATACCGATATGTACTTGGATCTGTTTAAGGCTAACAGCTTAAGCTTATTATCAACACTACTGTCTATTTCAAAGCTTTGAAGTATATAGCAGTGTTGAACATAAACAGTAAACTCAATACTTTCTTCATTTTCTGCAACAATTTAGGCACGTAATTCAGGATAAGTTATTGATTCGACTCCGAGCCTCGTAAGCTCTCTAAAACGAGAAACGTACCCAAAAGCCAAATGAGGCGGTGGCTTTCGCTTAGCCCTGGTACAACTTATTCGTCTCCAAACTGGTCGGGAGATTGGCGTTCTAGAGTGGTATCGAGCCCACTGGCCTTGTAAGCCCGGTCCAAGAGTTCGCTGGCAAATCATTCTGTCGAAACCCTCGTTGCTATACAGCTGGGGTAGCCAACTAAATATACGATCCGTTTCTGATCCTATGACAATTCTACTCAGACTATCTTGCCTTGGACTGTCTAGTGACTGCGTCTCCGAAAGCATAAAAAGGGCGTAATTGGTTAAAAATTACGTATTTTGTGCGATGCGTGGTACATGCACGTGCTGTACCTTGCTGTTCCGTTTATCGTCGATTCTCCTTCCTGACCCATCGCAAGATATCTAGATGCCAAAATGTAATTGTAACGGTCTCCTCGTATTGCTGTAGTCATCAGCTTCCGCCTGTGACATGTGGGGATAAAGCTCGTCTCCCGTTCCAAGGGTCCACTGGCTCTTGGCTGGACTATGCCTAGCTGGCTCCTATGCACTGCCTAGGATTTCCCATCGGGGTCCCGCCTGAGCCTATAGAGGGAAGTAGGATGCCATGCTAGAGTAATCATTGGATACATATACATATGCAGATAAATATCTAAAATCTACATATCCAACTACTGTAACTGGCATCTGGCCTTATTCCTAAGTCTCATACCGATGTCTCTCTATTTAAATTTCCTCCTTTTCTTGGCGCTTTGAGCGCTACAGTAGTCGCGGAGCCATAGAAAACATTCCCAAAAACCATTTTTTAAATTAAAAACCCTCCAATAAATCCATTGACTTCTTCGGATTTAAGGCCTCGGATCCGACACAAAGATTAACCCTAAGAGCTGCCAAGTTCGTATTGATAATTATCAATATCCTTATAAGGGTTAAGTGTAGTGGATATAACGAAACGTATAATGCCTTAGCAGCACGCATTAGTCATGATGCTCAGTAGCTCCTATGACAGTCCATGCTGATACGTTCTGGAATTAAGTCGTCAACTTTCAGCCCTTAAATAGGCCAGATCGTACTTAAATACAGATTTATAGGCTTCAATCTTTGAACAGTAAATCCTATCCTAGCCCCACACTATAAATCCGGCATGCGGGTACGCGGAATCAAGGGGAAAAAAGAGAAAGGGAAAAAAGTGGGGAGAACTGCGAGAACACACACACACACACACACACACACACACACACACACACAAAAAAAAACACAAAACACAACACACACACACAAAAAAAAAAAAAAAAAAAAAAAAAAAAAAAAAAAAAAAAAAAGAGAGAGAGAGAGAGAGAGAGAGAAGAGAGAGAGAGAGGAGAGAGAGAGAGAGAGAGGGAGGGGGAGAGAGAGAGAGAGAGAGAGAGGAGAGAGAGAGAGAGAGAGAGAGAGAGAGAGAGAGGAGAGAGGAGAGAGAGAGAGAGAGAGAGAGAGGGGAGGGGAGGGGGGGGGGGGGGGGGGAGAGAGAGAGAGAGAGAGAGAGAGAGAGAGAGAGAGAGAGAGAGAGAGAGAGAGAGAGAGAGAGAGAGAGAGAGAGAGAGGGAGAGGGGGAGAGAGAGAGAGAGAGAGCGAGAGAGAGAGAGAGAGAGAGAGAGAGAGAGAGAGAGAGCGAGAGAGAGAGAGAGAGAGAGAGAGAGAGAGAGAGAGAGAGAGAGAGAGAGAGAGAGAGAGAGAGAGAGAGAGAGAGAGAGTATGCCAACGGAACATACTATATAGCTGTTCCGCTATTCCTTTTGAACCACAACCCTAAAACCTAAAGATAGGACCAGCCCTATCCCTAAACCTCAATGCGCACTTTTAACCCCTAAAGATAGGACCAGCCAACACCGGAACAGTCCTTGTTCCGGAACGTTCCGTTGTTCTGCTGGCATATTATGGACTTGACTCCTTAGCGACTTAACGATCTTTTAGAACAAACTTGACTGAAATGTACAGAAAATCTAAGATTTTCACAAAAAATGGTGAATGTACATACTGAATATCGATATTCATTATTTTCAGACATTAGAAACAATGTAAAAGGTACAGAAAAGTCGGATCATGTCATTAAATCTTTAGGTAACTTAGTACAACACACCGCATGCTCGCTGAGTATACATTAATGCTTGCAGGAGTGCAGAAACTGTCCGTGTTGCGCTGCAACACCCAAATCTTCTAAGCCAAGAATCTGAATTCTAGTTAACCACTGACCTATAGCTGTTTGTTGGTATAAATGCAAATATGACAGTATTGTTGAGCTGCTACTCATGCTCATGCGCACGTGCACGTGCATTCGGGCATTGTGGTACATATATAAACCCAGAGCGTCTGATATGTGCCCCTTAGGTCTTAATGCCAAGTATTAGTACATGTGCTGCTCTAGAGCGGGTTTGCTAACGAACATATATGGCGTGTTTCCTACATGTATAGGTATCGCCAACGCCATGATAATTATCTTGTCGGGATCTTGCTCTAAGATGTGATCACTCACGAGTCCAGCGCTGTTAAGAGCATGTGGCACGGTCCATATGTACAATATTTAATTCTACAAATATGTTAAGCAAAGTAGGCCTACTTTGGTCCTAGGTCTTGACATAACCTAGGTCTTGATATTACGTAACACAATTTGGTAGTTCTCAAAAAAATTGGCAAAATATGTGCATCTGTTTCTTTTACGAGCCGGTCGGATCCGACCGGTTCCGGAGCCACCCCGCGCGCGTGCTTGTCTTAACTAAAGAATTTTTCTACGTTGCAACTGCTATTTCACTGCAGCTTAGTTACGTGAGCAAAAGACATATATGGAGGTTATTTTAGCATCCACTAGTGTTTGAAATCTTTCCTGTGATATGTTTACAAAAGGCTGATGTAATCGGCAGCCTCCAACCTGTTTAAGACATTATTCCCCATTTGGGCCACGCAAACAGTCGAATCGGATGAGCCGACCAGCACTCCCACAACTGACCACCGATCTGCCAAGCACCGCAACTCAATAAGGACATGTTTGCTACAATAACAAATTGTCTCTTAATTTTGACAATGGCCAAAAACGTGAAGTATGGGTTAACATCTGACATATTTAAATTATTGATCAGGCGTCCAAAGCTAACTTAAACATGTACTTTCCACGATCACCGCTGCCATAGTTGTTATGTTTCAACAGTTGAATTTTGTCAAGCACGGTGACAATATCGACAGTTCAGGACTGCACTATCGATACTGACCACATACTGATACTGATACTGATACTGACCACACGGTGACAATGTCTAGAGCGGTGATCGTGGGGAGTACATGTAAGTAGTAGTACCAGAACTTGATACAATTTTTTATAAGGCATCATTAATAATATGGGGCTAATTGGATAAACGCTTTCCCTTACATGTTTTGACACAAAACCTTATAAGGGAAAGCGTTAATAATTATGGATTGATTCATAATTTGGCTTTTTAATTGTATGCTTATAAATTTTTGACTTGTACAATTTCGAATCATTTTTTTGGTCACTGTTCTGCTTTTTGATACTCGCATTTGTTGCTGTTGATGATGTTTGTAGTATTTGTTGTTGTTGTTACTACTCCCCT
>KV908468.1:208296-228296 GCA_002005505.1 Botryococcus braunii | reverse complement strand
CCCGAGGGGAGTTGCTTACGTTAAATCGGCAGCATGTTGACTATAGACAGAAGAATGCTAGCTTTGGGTACATGCATGGAGGGGGCTTACGGGTAGCTCCAGGTTGTGTTGCCAAGCGAGGTATTGCTAGACCCGGTCCACACGGGTCCACTTGTGCCCACATTCCAAAAATCAAAGAACGCGCCCTTGTAGATGTTGTCACCAGTAGAGCCCGTCCATTCAGCATCGTTATAACGCCCTCCGTTCACGTTCTGTAAAAGTGAGCACCTTGCTGTCAATCATACACTTCAAATACCCACATAATATCTCAATTACCATGGGAATCCAAAGCTCTACATGATGTACCCGGGTACGGGTTCGGGTTGTCATTGCACACAAACAGTAACTAAGTGATCGAGCTGTCAAGTACTAAGGTCGCAACATTCTACAGCTACGGTAGCTCGACAACAAGAGGTCAACGTAATGTCGAATTTGATAGCCTTGCGCACAGGCATGCATGCAGTGCACGTATTTGAAATGATCTCTTGAATGCACCCAACCGAGGGTTGGGGAGAAAGAGAGAGAGGGGGGGGCGTGGAGAGAGAGAGAGAGAGCGAGAGCGAGAGGAGAGAGAAGAGAGAGAGAGAGAGAGAGAGAGAGAGAGAGAGAGAAGAGAGAGAGAGAGAGAGAGAGAGAGAGAGAGAGAGAGAGAGAGAGAGAGAGAGAGAGAGAATCGAAATGTTTTATAGATTTAAACATCTGAAATCCTAAACTCTTAAAGTTAGCTTGGCTTTATTTGGTCACATCAAGCAGCTGCAGATGCGAAACCCCACACACTTGGACACAAGCTTGCAACAGTGCAATGCTGCTTCAGCATCCGCGGACCATTTCAAAATTGAAGTTGCAGTAAATGGACTGTGTATTCCTTGAAGGGAATTTCCTTACCAAAGATGAGTTGCCTCCATTCCCTGGAACCGACCCAATCTCATCCCGGTTAGACATGGCAAAGGTAGTTACCTTTGAAGATGTTTCTAAAGATTTGAAAATCTAAAACTTTTTAAGGCTTATTTTTCAGATCCTTTGAGAAGTTGTGCCAAGTTACGATCGTCTTGTTCAATTACAAGATAGTAAAGGAACGCCATTGCCCTCAATGTACACGCACGCTGACCACACACACACACACACACACACACACACACACACACGCACACGCACACGCACACGCACTTACACGCACGCACACACACACACGCACACTCACACGCACACGCACACAACTACCGTGGCCACCACTAAGCCAACATACCAGCCCACTACCGTAGCCACGACAAAGCCTACATACCAGCCTTCTACCGTGGCCACCACTACGCACACGCACACGCACACACAACACTAACACACACACACACCCACACCCACACACACACACACACACACACACACACACACACACACGCACACACACACACACACACACACACGCACACACACACACCCACACACACACACACACACACACACACACACATGTACACAGATCTATATATACAGCCTCCAGACTCTCCAGAGACACGTTGATCTGTTGCATTTCGCGACTACTCTCCTCTGGATTTAATGTAGTCATTCTGGTGGAGAACTAACTATTTTGGAGGTGCTCTTGGAAGGAAGTTTCCTTATAAGGTAATTACCTCCCACATGGTAGGAGTCAGTGGCCTTGTATTGATCATTATTGATTGGATTAGTCACCGTGAAATTGTTACGGTAGCCAACATCCACAGTTGTGCCCGAGCCGTTGGCCCTGCAAAAGAAACATTCGCTTGGGCTTGGTACCGGACTACCGGTAGTCTAGCTGAAGATGACGATTAAAAAACACATGCATTTAATTAATTTTGATGCTGTGATCTGCATTATCTAAAGGGCAAAGCCGAAACATAAAACTATGTTCAGGTCCAACAATGTCTGCCTGGGTGCCATGATGGATGCCCGGGTAATTGTGCTTATCATGCCTGATCGTCCAATCTAATGGAAGGGACGTCTTGGTCTCAGTAGCTTAAGAAAAGTGGGCCATAGTGCGGTTAGACATTAGAATTTGCTGGTTAACATTGTCATGGCTAGCCTCAGGACATTGTTGAGGCTGTACGCGATTCAGAGATACCTATTTGAGCAACTGACAAAAAGCGTGTTGCGTGCTGCTATCAGCGCTGAACTGGTGATGTGTCAGGGAGAAACTTCGTTTATTACTTTTTTTGGGTATACACAAAATTATATCAGGTAATAATGCTGGAGATGCCAATCAATTATGGCTGAACGTACAAGTTTTGGACGTAGATTATGTTTTGGAATCCAGAGTTGAAGGCACTAATGTTACGCTGGACATAGGTGATACCATTGTCTCCTTGCTGTACAGGCGGAAACAGGAAGCCCAAGACATCTGGTCCGGATTGTGCAAGGTTCCGTGCCTTCCTCTTCAAAAATCCCTGCATGATCGGCAGGGTGCAGTAAGTCACGTCCTTTCCCTTCACCGATAATGCAACAATAGTTTAGATAGGAATTTCTCCATTTGCACCGATGCAATAACCGGGCAGTAAGTATATATACCCGAAATATGCTATGTAACATGTAGATATGGACTTCGATACAAGTCCATATATATGGACCTTATCATCTCCGCTTGTTTGGTTTTTGACCTGCTGCAAATGCTCTTATGTGAAGTAACTGAAGTGAACGTTCGTTCTCTACAGTTACAGCGAACCAAAACTAAAAAGACGCATCCATAAGGCCTGCACACTAAACGTGAAATTTTACGTGAACATGTGCTAGGTCTGAAGTACTAAGGTGCCTTTTACAGGAAGGCTGGTATCGACATTAGCTCAGGAGTCTATGCAGATTAACCAGATTTCTGTCGGAGATATCTTGAGTACTTCTAATCTAGCAAAGTTTCTTTGATCAACCGTGGTTGCTGACTGGCAGGTCACATATACATGGCAATGTAGACAAGTTTTTGACGTTGAAACCTTGCCTTATAAAGCATCTTCTCTCAGGTACTATCCCAATTTGCTAGCAGGCCTTTCAGATGAGATATCTGAATCTTAACTCTTGAAGGGTGCTCAAGCATTTAAGATGCGTTATCTCAACTCAAAAAGAATAGATTGCTAAGAGCTTGGCATACAGGCTTGGTAGACAAGTACAAACCTTAATTTCAATGGTTTACAATTTAGTTCAGTCCATATCAATCAAACTATGCTATGGGGCATCAGAGAAGTGCACAGTCAGTTTATAAACTACCTAACAGGTGTGGAGGAGCTCTAGAGCTCGGGATCTCTAGACCTTAGGGATCTCTAGACATCTATACGTGGAGACCTCTAATCTCTAGAGCTTGAGGAGATCTCGAGCTGGTGGTTCATTAATATAACTAACAATTTTGCATTGATTTGAGAAGACGGGGTGGGGAAGCTTCCCATTATCTCACATTTATTTCCTCTCAAGCGGGTCTTTACCTGCCAAGTTCCAGGACGAATGCAGAGGACCGGACTTGCCGGCCCCAGCAGCAGCATAATCGCAAACTTGGTCACTGAGATCCCTGTCATAGCAGCTCTGCAGGTGAAACGAATATTCTATGTTAGTTTAGAAAGATATCTCGGATCTGATGTCCATGTTGAGAACGATACACGAGTACAACATATGTTTCAGAAATTTTGTAACTGCGGAATGCTGCGAGACGACGCTACAGCTCAACTTACTGTGGAAGTTCGCATTATTTCAGAAATAGTTCACATTATTTCAAAAATAGAAGTTCAGATGTCTTTGTTTTATAAGTGTGCTTTGTACTGGGTCCCCCCCCCTAAAGATCAGGCCGAAAGTCCAAACATATCCAAATTTATTGAATACAAATATACCAGGCATAACATATTTTTCTGTCATATTACATCCTTTTATACTTTGTTGTTTCCAGAAACATGACCCAAGGATGTCGATGCAAGCTTAGTGGGTGCTCATATGGTCACAGTACGAATGAACTGTCCAGTGCAAGTCCTACATGAAATCAGATGGTCAAATTTAGCATTAAATGTCCAATGTAAGTCCTCGAGAGACTTCTCTAGCTCCATAACTCACTTTCTTGTGTTTCCTGTTGGGATGGCCGTACCGTCCGTACGGCCCTGGGTGGCTGGTAAGCAAGTCCGTGCCAATATCTATGGAAACTATGGATCTATCTATGGATATGTTTTCTGCTCTTCAAAGGTGCTAAGATGTTGTTCCTTTGGCATCCGAGGTTGGCTTCCTTCGTCACCGGCTTTAGGCTGTATGCGACATCGATCGATGTTGCCTACGGATAGCGATCCGTTCGACACGTAGGCCAAAGGGACTGGGTCCCAACAGAAACGGCCCGTCGAGCCGAGTTGCTGGCAGGAGGCACCGTGTCAGCCCAGATTTCGCGTGACCGAATGATCGTGCGACTGTCGGTTGACCCACGCGAAGACCGTCATAGCGTCCTGGCGCGGCCGAGGCACATCGCGCCCGTGCATGATGGATTTATGGTATGCGGTAAGAATAGGCTTCACTCTTGCTTTTGAATCCCAACCCCAAGTGCGTCATTTTGCAGATGCATACGCTTCAAAGGAATTCAAGACTCCACCCACATTTGGTGGCATTCACTTTTTGCCAATTATGGTGGCACTTGCATTATCCCGATGATTTAGAGTGTGCCTCACGGAAAACTGGGTTTGATTGCCTACTTCCTGTAATCACACACACACACACACACACACACACACACACACACACACACACACACACACACACACACACACACACACACACACACACACACACACACGCACACACGCACACACGCACACACGCACACACACACACACACACACACACACACACACACACACATACAGTATTCATGCGCACGCACGCACGAATTTCTTTACATTCAAAAAACGAAAGCTCCGATAATGAATCAAGATTTGAAGCAACCTCACACACACACACACACACACACACACACACACACACACACACACACACACACACACACACACACACACACACACACACACACACACACACACACACACAGAGAGAGAGACACAGACACAGACACAGACACACACATACACACACACACACGCACACACACACACACTCAGACAAACACGCACATACACACATACGCATGTGTGCGCGCACACACATGCACACACGCACACGCACAGGGGCTCGCGCACGCGCTCGCACATTGTTCAAATGCACATCATCCTGGGGAGTGCATCATGAAGCTCTGTAGATTTACACAGGGACAGCTATCCGCTTGAACTCAAATACCACCACTTTTATCTTTCATTGAAAACATGTATTGTTATGCCTTTGTTTTTCAAGATTTACCCCAATATCTGGTAACCCAGATAACCTTCTACATCGATGTAGAAGAATGTAGAAGATATCTCTGCAGCCCAGCATGCGCACCTGTTGCACATAGCCGTCCTGACCAAATCCCATATGCACATCGTGGACACGGCAGCACAAACTCTCATCGAACCCTGTTGAAATGCCTATTGAAATGGACACTCAGGGCACCAAATCCATCTTCAAGATTGCAGTACAGGAGCCCATGGGGTACTACCTTTCCAACGTGCAGATAGATGACGGGGGGCAATCGTCCCAAGAGTACAGAGGGGGCTGATTTCCCCAGGGAAAAAGGCCACCGCACCTACATATAGTCATTCAATTTTTCACACTTCCGGATACAGTACATTGCCTTTGGACTGTGAAAAGTAGCTCCATTATGTATCAGCCATCTGGCCATACAGATATCGGTTTCCCTGTCCATTGAATCAGACAGGATGTGGGCACTGGTTGCTTTTAAATGCGCTATGAACTAGATCTACACCGTGCTAAGGTACGGGTCTACTTGTAACCCTGACCACATCTTATGCGCTTGCAGTACACCTCTTGTTGCCGAAGAGCAATGGGTTTTGCATGTGGTAGCAGTACAGATCTTGTTGCCGAAGGCCAACGGGATTTGCATGTTTCAGGGAGCTCTTCATACCCTGATACATCCATCCACAAGTGCAAACGAGACCCCATGTAGACGCTAGAGGCTTGCTATGCCCTGCCTAGCACCAGCACAACACACTCCGCACTGCTGTGTGCACCTGTGCACGTCCACTTACGCTTTGCAACACTTCAGCACCTTAAACGCCAGCGCAAATCATGTCTGCAAGACTATGCGTGCCATCATGTGTATCAATATACATCAATAGGCATGTGTGCTATACAGGACACATGCCTTTTCAAGTGACCATATGGTTACTTGGAACATGCATGTAGGCAAACTTCCCATATTTCTAAAACTTCTCCTTATGCGCCTCCTCACAAGCCTACAGGACAATCAAATTCAGTCAATTGACAGCTAGAATCAAATATTAATTTCTTTGATGTCATAGGTTTGCAGCATTTCGGTTTCTTCATCACTTCCAAAGTGAGCTCACAAAGTGGCGAGACATGGTTTAAAAGAAGGATAATCTAGCGGCATGCCTTCCGATTCTGATACTCACGACAAAACCCTCGCACCCACCTGAGAGCACTCTCTGGCAGGAAATACGAGTGAGTATCATTGGGTCCTACCTACCAGCAAAAAACAGATGGCTTCCTGCTTCCAAGGAAAAATACAGGACTTTCATAAAACAAAACATCATGTGTGGATTCCCTACTGGAGGCCACTCTGCTGAAGACCAGCAAGTATCATCTATCTCAAACAAACACTTTCGGCTGCCTCGCCTATTCTCTGCAGCCTCCGAGGGTCCAAGGAGTCAGCATGCATCTCTAGAGATATCTGGACGATTCAGACGTATATCAGAGGATCGACCTGCCAGTGATAGATCTATCAGCGGAAGCGAATACGCCTTTCCAGGTATCCCATATTCCCTGCCCCCCCCCCCAACCCTCTCTCTCACTCTCTTTCCCGCCTCTCTCTCTCTCTCTCTCTCTCTCTCTCTCTCTCTCTCTCTCTCCTCTCTCTCTCTCTCTCTCTCTCTCTCTCTCCTCTCTCTCTCTCTCTCTCTCTCTCTCCTCCCTCCCTCCTCTCTCCTCCCTCCCTCCCTCCCTCCCTCCCTCCCTCCTCCCTCCCTCCCTCCTCCCTCCCTCCCTCCCTCCCTCCCTCCCTCCCTCCCTCCCTCCCTCCCTCCTCCCTCCCTCCCTCCCTCCCTCCCTCCCTGTGCGTGCGTGTGTGTGTGTGTGTGTGTGTGTGTGTGTGTGTGTGTGTGTGTGTGTGTGTGTGTGTGTGTGTGTGTGTGTGTGTGTGTGTGTGTGTGTGTGTGTGTGTGTGTGTGTGTGTGTGTGTGGGTGTGGGTGTGGGTGTGGGTGTGGGTGTGCATGTGTTAGGGCAGGGCAGGGGGACTCTTACTTGACAGTAGTGGTGGTGTTGCCAACAGTGCTGTTCAGAACAATGGGCCACTGGATCCCATCCGTGCCAAACTGATAGCGATCATAAAAGAGCCCCTTGTACTCCACGTTGCCTGGGGGCATCTCTGGGTTCGTTGTCACGACATCAGTGTAACGCCCTCCATTGATGTTCTGCGTACCCCGGCCCATGTGATTACTGAAAAAGGCTACTGGCTGTACATGCTTTGGGAACTCTGCAACGGGCCAGCGCCCCCTTTTCGCAGCCTGCTTCCTCACTCCCAAGCTCACAATCAATGCACTCTTCAGGTCTGTGTACTTGCTCTGGCTTGTACCTTTCTTCTAGTGACTGCCTCTTTTAAAATGAAACTGGAGAGAGTTCTCCGAAATCCTCTTTTTATTCGTTTCCTGATCACGTCCTGCTGAATTTCTTTGGACTTGGTGCCTGAATAGTCTTCAGGATTTTGTAGAGGCCCAGTCCACCGTTTCAGTTGATTTTTGCGACATATCCATGGGCTTGGATAGCAACTTGACCTAGTGGTGCGCATCCTTGGGAACGCGCTCGGGTCTGTGTGTGTGTGTGTGTGTGTGTGTGTGTGTGTGTGTGTGTGTGTGTGTGTGTGTGTGTGTGTGAGAGTGTGGTGTGTGTGTGTGTGTGTGTGTGTGTGTGCGCGCGTGTGTGTGTGAGTGTGAGTGTGTGTGTGTGTGTCCGCGCGTGCGTCGGTGTGCGTGCGTGAATAAATGTGTGTGTGTGTGTGTGTGTGTGTGTGTGTGTGTGTGTGTGTGTGTGTGTTGGGGGGGCGTTTCTGTGTGGATGTAATAACTTCAAAGTGGGGGAAAAGGCAGCAAAAGCACGTGACCAGAGGAGGCGGATGGGGATGGGGGGGGGGGGGGAGAGAGAGAGAGAGAGAGAGAGAGAGAGAGAGAGAGAGAGAGAGAGAGAGAGAGAGAGAGAGAGAGAGAGAGAGAGAGAGAGAGAGAGAGAGAGAGAGAGAGAGAGAGAGAGAGAGAGAGAGCGAGAGAGAGAGAGGGGGAGGGAGAGAGAGAGAGAGAGAGGGAGAGAGAGAGGGGGGGGGTTCAGGTCGCGGAGGTGACTGTTCTGATGGGGAAACAAAGAAGTCATTGTCTGGCCCAGAAAATGAAGAAACCTAGGGTCTTCTTCAGATGACAGGCTGGTCTAAGAGCCGTCCTCACTCAAAAGACCACATGCAGACATGTGCTTTACATCTGACTAAACATAGGCCAGGAGTATGAAGCTGTGGATGGGCATACGAAATTGATTCCTTTGTTCTCCCCTGCGGACCACAACCACAGACCTCTCAAGATCATCTCCGGGCATCCACATCACACATGCCAGTGAGATGGAGGGAGTTTTCAGGGCTCATTGGTGTGATGAATCTATATATGCATGTTACACATGAATTTTGGAAACACGTAGCAGGTACGGCAATGTGCCGGTCAGCCCACTATTTTAGAAGTCCTGGGCCCTCCATTGGACTTGGACCAACACATATTCATAGTATCACAAGGATTTGGACATGGCCATGGCCTATGCACGCACGCACATATTCATCCCTTCGTTTCACGATTTCTGCCCCTATCCCCAAGAAAGACACTTAGGCATGCAACAAATAGAATCTAAAGCACAGATGCCAGAGAGATGTCCTACACAACTTTGATAGGAATCTTTGGGAGGGTGGAAGCAGGTCACATTGCATACTGAAGAAGACTTTATAATGCCTGTAAAGTGGACAAGTGAAGCATTTCACAAGCAGAGATTAGAGGGGACTTTACAGGTACCTGGCGAAGGGGTGACGCAAATCACAATTGAGATGTACATAAGATTAAGGTGCATACAGGGGAAGACTGAAGCCACTCACATCCAAAACTTACAGAAAACCTACAGGGTTTTAGGAAAGGGTGAAGGAACTCACATCCGATTCTGTAAGAGTCAGTTGCTCCAATCTTGTCGCCATCCAGGGGACTCGTTAAGGAGACGTTGTTATGGTAGCCAATTTCCTCACCAAAGGTATTGTTCTTTGTACTGCAGCAGTCCCCACAAACGCCTGAAGCATCTAGGCCCACTTCGTTTTGTGCATTTACAAGAGCATGTGGGATTGTGAAGAGACGTCCAACGTTCTTTGACCTGCCTTTCCCAACTATCGCGGCTGTGTGTGTGTGTGTGTGTGTGTGTGTGTGTGTGTGTGTGTGTGTGTGTGTGTGTGTGTGTGTGTGTGTGTGTGTCCATCGAGGGATCTCAAAAGAATGTCCAAGTGGGTCCTAAATAGAATCAGAGAGGTTATAAGGAATACACCCTCTGTGAATGGGAGGGAGTCCTATATCCATCTGTAGGCTTTCAGCCCCATTACGGTGTATGGGGGAGAATAGCTGAGGTAGGAAATCCCCAAGTTGCTTAACAGAAGAATGGCAAGGGCCACTGGGCCATCAGAAGAAGAGAACAGAATTGGCATTGGATTCAAGCTGGCAAGAGATTAATCTCGACCCATGACATTGTAGTCCTATCTTATGCTGAGTTTGCGGAAGTGAAAGAGAGTGAAAACCCCAACCTAATCAGGGGGCTGTTGACTAGAGCACTTCGGGATGTACAGCACCACCAGTGTGAGTAGTGCATTTGAACGGGAGCCAAAATCAGGATCTCACAACAGCAACAATCATAACCGTAGCAAGGGCCCTCTGAGGCATTGCAGTGCAACTCTCCTTACTCATCGCATCTTGTACAACACCTACATTTAAATGGACTCAGTGGTAATTAGCATGATCGGTGTCTGTTTGCGGAGAGATCCCGGGCTCTGCAATTTGGTCCCTGCATAATGACAGATGCTTGGCGATGGACACAGAGATATCTCCCGATACTGCCGCGCAAAGTTGGTGTTGGTACCAGCGGTGCATGCCACCATTTAGGGGTGCATCTTTTTGTCAACGGAGCTGTCTTGAAATGAGGGAGAGCTACTGTAAGGGTCAGAGGATAACATCTAGGGTCTAGGGTCAAGCATAAGAAAGGACATGAAGAGCTTCGGAAGCCAGGATGAGGAGCAAAAGTCTCCCCAGGCGGGGGTGGGAGGGAGAGGGAGAAAGATGGGAAAGGTGGAGGTAGAAAGACACAGAGAAGGGGGAAGGGAGGGACACAGAGAGAAGGAGGGGCGACACGGATGTTGCTCACCCGAAGTTGTAATAGACTGTCGAGTCAAAGGCCTGCCCAGAGACATTTGCCTTGTGCGACCAGTAAACGGTGTTGGTGTTGGGGTCAAATTGCGGCAGCGACAGCACAAGCGTTGTGAAGGAGTGAAGCGTTGTAAACGTCGCTCACAATGTCAGACTGCAGCAGCCTCCTAGCTGGGGTTACCCTCTGTGCCCCAACACCAGCAATCATCCATCAGGCTAACCCTGAGCTAGCAAAACTGCAGCCATCAGGGAAGCAAGTCTGCTTGCTTTCAACGCTTTGAGTACTGCACATGACTGCAACAATCTACAACCAACTGTTGGCAGCTTCAAACCCAAGTTTTCTCTGCGCGCCATCAGCAGAACCGATCCATCAGGCCCTTGTTGAGCGTGGATTCGTTAGCAGAGGTGTCGTGAAGCACGTCAACACATCCTTCACAATACCAGGTGCAGCAGCCTCCCAAGGATAGTCCCTATCTCTCATGAGTAAAAGGAGATCACCATGCCCTTTTTCATGTGAGGCTGCAGCAGACTTCCAACAGGGAACCCCACCCTCAAGTCAAGGAGTTCAACAGACCCTTTAGCATATTAATCTGCAGTAGCCTCCAGTACACAAAAGCAATCCCGGCCCTCTTGGAGGAGGTAAACATATCTTTTATCAAAACAGGCTGCAGGAGTCTGCAAAAGAAAGCCTCCACCAGTTTTTCCTGTCATCGCACAGTTATAAAAACATATAAGAAAGTCCACAAAGATTGGGCTGCAAGGTTTAAATTGACTTTGCCCCCAAAGTGCTCTTTCGTTTGCCTGTGATGCTCATGTCCTTCAATATGCTTTGTGCTTAAATTCATTTGATTTAGTGTCGAAATTTATTTCTCTTCACACCTAAATTAGTTTGTCAAGGTGCGAGATGTTCCTACCACCGAGTGTGTTTGAGTCTCTGGCTACTAGAAAATGTACTTAGGAGATAATCCCCAATGCGACACAAACGTTGAGCTTTCAGCAAACCTTATGGTTTTCTGGCTGACTGTTAGTAGGAAATATCTCCCTTGCGGCTGCAACCGGCTGTAATGACCATGCCAAGCCGATGACCGCGGTCGCCAGGGAAATCTTCATTTCCACCTTACACCACGGCATAAGAGCAACATCTCAATCAACTACTTTCATCAGATCCTCAAACTTTAATCTGATGAAGGCTTTGAATGAATCTCTAGTAGTAGATCGGGGAGGCCCCGCTTTGTCTGCGGAAGATACTTGAGAAGGCTGGGGTCCACTCACCAAGCCTTTGCAATTAAAAGCAGGAATTTGAGGTGAAATGATGTGAATAGCTTCTTTCACTCTCGTATGTAGTGAGCAATGAAGGGCTGAAGGTCTTGCTGGGGACCTTGTACAGGTGGATCTATCGCACTCGGGAACGATCGGAAACGATCCACGGCGTCAAGCGAGCCACTTTGGATGCTATACAAAGTAATAATGGCCCTGTTTCTTTTGCAGTCGTCCTAGAGGCGCGAAAAGGGCGCGATGACGAAGTTGCGGGAATGCTTCCCGCAGTACGACATTCTGAGTGGGATCCGCAGACGGTTGATCCGCGTGAGGTACACAAACGGGGTCGAGCATCGTCCATTGAGTTCCCTGTTCTGAGCCTTGAAACGGCTACATCCATGCTCAATGAAACAGCTACATCCATGCTCAAAGATCCTGTTAAGTTCAGTACGGATTTGCTGTCCTGCAGTCTGTCGCAGACATAGGCTGTGTCGTGCACGTGATTAGGAGCTGATGGTGGGCCTGAAACTACGTCCAAGACCAACTGGACCAGCTCTCCCGAGCTTGGTGTGATATACCGGTATTCCCAGCTGAGAAACACACCCTGGTGGTTCTGACAACAGAAACAATCATGATTGACCTCACCTTGTCTTCGACCTTAGAGTTGCCTTCCGACTCCTTTCACTGCCCCCAGGTTCGAACAATTGTACCGGTACCAGAAGTGTGTGTCAGGCCTGGGTGCTCCACTCATGAGCCTACAGAAAGGCCCCGGGGATGCGCATGACCGGCTACGTGTAAGAATGTAAAGAGTAAAGCCCTCCTGTCGGCAAAATGTGAGGCAATAGTCCAGCCGGTGGACGTGTCAGCGCCTAACCTTTAAGATCATGCTACCAGACTATCATGTCACATCCGCCGAGCAGCGAGCTGGTGGCTGCAGCAGCTACAATCGACTTGGCACAAGGAGGAAAATTAACATCCCGATGGGGAGCGATCACTCCCCACGTTACGGTGCTTCTATGTAGATGCGCATATATACAAAGGACCGCATGAAGATGGGGGAAGATACTAGTTTTGTTTCCATACGGTTTGGTTCAAAAGCCTTGGAAAAGTCGCTTAGCATGGCCAGGGCATCCAAATGCAGACCTCTGATTGTTTGTTTGTTTGTTCGTTCGTTCGTTCGTTCGTTTGTTTGTTTGTTCGAACATTTTGTTCGAATTCGTTCGTTCGTTTGTTTGTTCGTTCCTTTGTTTGTTTGTTTGTTTGTTCGTTTATCTGTCTGTCTGTCTGTCTGTCTGTCTGTCTGTCTGTCTGTTTGTTTGCTTGTTTGTTTGCTTTTTTGTTTGTTTGGTTGGTTGTTTGTTTGTTTGTTTGTTTGTTTGTTTGTTTGTTTGTTTGTTTGTTTGTTTGTTTGTTTGTTTGTTTGTTTGTTTGTTTGTTTGTTTGCTTGCTTGCTTGCTTGCTTGCTTTCTTGCTTGCGTGCTTGCTTGCTTGTGTGTGTGTGTGTGTGTGTGTGTGTGTGTGTGTGTGTGTGTGTGTGTGTGTGTGTGTGTGTGTTTGTGTGTGAGTGTGTGTGTGTGAGTGTGTGTGTGTGTGTGTGTGTGTGTGTGTGTGTGTGTGTGTGTGTGTGTGTGTGTGTGTGTGTGTGTGTGTGTGTGTGTGTGGGTGGGTGGGTGTGTGTTTTGCCTTTTCTTTTCCGAACAGTGCCTGCAGGCCACCAGCGGCTGTTCCGTGCCAGCAACGTGGCATATAAGTAGACCGGTTATAACCGTATTTTCGAGGTTTCCGTACTTTCAGCAGCATGCATGGCAGCCCCAATTGTGTGCATGGGATAAAATACTGGAAGTTGGAGGCATGCAGGAAGTGACTAGCCTCTAGCGGAGAAGACCCGACAATGTCAACGTAAAGATCCCCGCTTATGAAGACGAAGATCTCCGTGGCAGCATTCCCACGTGCGTGGGGAATCCTGGTTCCCAGGCGATAGCTGCTGGGCTGAGGGACCGACCAAGCATCGAAGCTAAAGCCAACAGAGTCACGCATATTCTCACTGCATGCATGCATGCCGGTGGATAACCAAACCCCCCCCCCCCTCCCCAGGTGCAGTGTACGGCCCCAGGCAGCTCTCAAGTTTAAACTCATGTTTAAACATGTTAGGCCTGCCTTCCTAGAAAGGGCAGTTTCTAATGGGATCCCTCATCGAAGCAGGATGAGCTCGTCCTGCTCATCCTAGGACATCCCAGGCCTGCTCGAGCAGCTGGTATAACAGGGAAAACTAAAGATATCTTTGTTCTCTAGGTCTCTAGTACCTACAGGTCTCTCAGGCATTTCATTTTGGCAAGCTCGCCAACTTAGCTGACTTCGCCAACAAGCCGCCCGGCGTGCAGTTGCAACATTCGTGTCATGCATTCCAGACTCGTACAGAGTACGTCCGCAGTGTTGACTCGACCGCAAACATGTCTTTGCTTCCCATGGTCCTTTCTTTCGCCTTCCGTTTGCTGCGCTGTAGCCCCGTGTTCCATTTGGTTACTTAGCGCCCGTGCACCCCTTTTGTCGTTTTGCTTAGGCTAGCCAGCGTGTATCTGGACATCTGATCAAGCCCTATGGCCAGACAAATGTAACATCATCTTCCCTACAAGAATTGGATTGCAAAGATTTGCCCGATGTTTCACCGACCCAAACCCAAATGTTTCGATCCACATGTCACACCCGGCGAATAGGATGCTGGCGAGTCACAGTGGCAATGGCGACCCAGTGGCAACCCACTAGTGGCAGTGGCGACCCAGTGCACTGCCACGTGGTGACCCACAATGGCCAGTGGCAACCCACAGTACAGTGGCCAGTGGCAACCCACAGCACTAGTGGCCATTAAACTGACCCAACGCATGGCAAAATACTTCCCCACATCTTCTTGTGCAATGACGGCCTGGTTCTGAACCCCTTGGAATCTTTTCAACAAGGACAGCGCACCAGCTTGCCACCCCCCCCCCCAATGTTTCGAATGAAAAGGCTGGGAGACCACGGATGGTTGTTAAAGCTTTAACAACTTAAGTGGCTGCAAGACGGCTTAGTGCACCACGTGGGTCTGCTTGCCTGGGCAGCACACACGGCGGCCCCACCCGGCAAGAAATCTGCAAATGGATATTTTTTTTTTTTAATTTCACTTTGGAATTACATAAGAGGAAATCACACCCCCCCCCCCCCTCCTCACCACAAAAGCCTCACAACCCTATACTCGAACGTCAAACAACCCCCCCCCCCCCCCCAATATGCATAAGGGAGCCTCGCAGCCAACTGCCGCCTTCGGCCAGGGCAATCGCAAAGCTCAACCCCCGATGCCTAGAAAACCAGACAAAGTCTTCACGCGCAACTAGCGCCTGATTAACAGGTAGCACGTATTTCGAAGATGGGGCTGAGGAGTCTCCGCTCCGGCTGGTCTTTTTTACCCACTGTACAGCTTTTTTACCCACTGTACAGCAACATGCTGTGTGATGAGGCAGAGCTCTCACCTAACTAGTCCGGTCACAGTGTTCCAAACCACGGTGCCAGCACGCACATCTGGCTCTAACTGATCAATCAGGTGCGCTACTAGCAGGCTCGAGCACTTCATGAAGAGCCTGCTGCTGCTATAAAGCATTCATGAGGCGGGCCTCAAGAATTTATGGGGTATAGATTCATTCCCCATACAGCCGGGACATTCGTATTGCTGGGAGCTCTGCCGGTTGCTACAGCACAACATATGCAAAACATAATTTGAAGCAAAACATATGCATATGATCATCTGACCTCGAGCCCTTTTGCTGCCGTGGCCTCCTGATCAGGAGGATTTTAATAACTTATTGTGGGCCCGGATCACTGGGTTGTGGACATAATCGTGAACGTGGAACACGTTCATGGACGTGGATGCATCTGTGGGGAAAATCTCCCTGACGTGATTCCTTCCTATGCCTGCGCAGGCCTGGGATCAAGACGAAGAAGCAGGAGACCCTTGTGTCCAGAGCCATGTGTTTGCACGTATCGGGAGCTTATTGACGACCCTGCTCATTGGGATCGCGACTGATGAGCTGCGCTCCACTCTCTCACACATCTGGGAGCGTCTGATAGGTTGCTGGCGCTACCCGTTCGCCATTTCCAGCAAAGTTTTAATGAATCGCCCTGAGTCATTTCGCTGCTGCCTTCAATAGCAGCGCTGCACTTCATCCCCATCTTCGAAATGGCTTCCAATGCCCTTGTAGCTGGAAGGAGTTGGATGTCCGGGGGACAACGCTGTTCATTGCACCCGCCGGGGGGGGGGGGGGGGATGTGGCATTTGTCGGCCATGGTAATTACTATGCTGGCCAGCATAGTAATTACTCCATTCGCAATGGCCTCTACCCGGTCATTATCTCTGCTGATGCAGAAAGCAGCGCTTAAGCGCTTAACAGAATTCCCGCCCCCTGTCCCTGGCCAGGAGCGCCATCATGCAGACCTCCATCCACGCGTCCACGCGTTGGAGGAGGGTAGCAACCTTTACGTCGACATCGTTGGCTCGTCACAGCTCACCGCAGCCAATATTGGTTGGAATCCATTGGTTGGATGGTTGGACGACCCGCAGGTGGAGCTCTTGTTGCTCCGTGCTTGTATGGGCTTGTGCAGGATGGTGCATGTCTTGCGCTGTTCTCCTCGGAGGGGTTAGCTGTCTTCGAGGACGCTGTCCATTCCTCCCTTAGGCGAATTGTATGGGCTTGTGCAGGATGGTGCATGTCTTGCGCTGTTCTCCGCGGAGGGGTTAGCTGTCTTCGATGACGCTCTCCATTCCTCCCTTAGGCGAAGTTTGGTGGCGGGGGGGCCTGCTTCGGTTCTCTGCAGGCGGAGATAGCTGCGCTACCCCCTGGCCAGGCCCTTTCAGCTGGTAGCTTGGGGATTCTTAGGGCTGAGGACATTTTGCCCGTGGCCTTTTTTGCTTCCGTCTTGCAGACCCAACGCGTCCAGGAGGAGGTCTTGGTGGGTTGGGAGGTGCCCGTGTCTAGGGCCTTTGAGGAGGCGCGGTCGTCCTTCATTGACGTTTGCCCGGATTTCGATTGGGAGCTTCTCGATGAGGCGTTTCTTGATACTGATGTCCAACGCAAGCTGGGTGAGCTTCTTTCCAATCTTCATCGGCGAGCTCTTGTTGCCCGCTCGGAAACGTCTCATTCAGGTCCTGGACTCGGCGGCCCGCCCTCATGCCTCAGTCCCGGTTGAGCGCATGGGCCAAGTAATGGCTAGCATCGCGTTTCGGTGTAGGCTTCGATATCAATTGCTGATTCCGATGTTCCCTAGGGGGGCTCCATGTCCCCGGTGTGGTCAGGAGATGGATCGCTTTGGTGATCATGCGGTCCCGTGTCGGGTTGGTCGTGGGGTGGCGGTCACCTCTCGCCATAGTGCGGTACGGGATCTGCTGTTTCGGATAGGAAAGGAGGCTGTCGTCACCCGGGAACCTCCACTCCCAGTTCGGGTCGTGGGTTTTGAGACGCGTAGGCCGGACTAGGTCTTTCTTGATTGGGATGGGGGCGGGATCTATATGTCGATGTTGTGGGGACCTCTCCACTCGTTGCCTCTTATTGGGCTGGTGGTGGGGGATTTGTGCCTGGTGGGGCTGCGGCGCGTTAAAAGAGGAGTAGCGGTCCTGCGCAGGGTAAGAGCCTGATGGTGAAAACAAACGCGGTGTTCTGAACACCGTGTTCATCACCCGCAGCATAACCACACATATCACAACGGTGATCAGGACGTGGGATCTGTTGCCGGCATCCCACATCATGATCAATGGGAAGACCATGAACACCTCAGACAAATCGGGAGGAAGAGCGTAATCTCAAGAGCATGAGAATGCAATCCATGCAACACTCGTCCTGGACACGAGCAACAAGCACGTGCATATGTATGGACTAGGAAGGAATTATATTTAGGACTACGACTAGCTAGTCGTAGTTCTAAACAAGGGAGATTCGCTTCACTAAGATGGGGAAGATAAGGGTGAGACTAGTTGGATAGCGAATCATATAACGGCCGGAAAAAGGCCTCCCTTGACAGTGAAGAGTCCCTGTACCTCCTTGAGATTCTGGATGGCCCATCCAAATAAGAAGGTACATCTGTCCAGTCTCTAGGGCATGATGAAAGAAAGAAAGAAAGAAAGAAAGAAAGGATTACATCAATCCAGCCCAGAGGGCATGATGAGATGCAGACGGATAATACCACGGTATGTGAGAACCTAGTTTGGAGTTATACTATGCTATAACACGGATAACAATACTCATAAATGGATAATGGAGAATGGCCAAGTCACCGCCGCTGAAACACTTGACGCGCCTGGAATGCATCAAATATTAAATTAACAACCGCAACCTGATCCTCTTGCCAAATGAAGTTACGTAGTGACCACGAGGGGGACGAGAACAAATGTGGATAGCGGTCACGAACATAAGCAAGTGCAGGGCAATGAAACACAACATGATGGCTCATCCCCCACCGCTATGCCACACATGTCACATAAACGCTCTGAACGGGGGATATGGGTGCGTCTTCCTACATCTATACGTAAGTCATGGACTCCAAGACGAAACTTAAAAAATTGCCTAACACGCCTAACACTAAGTGTCTAAGATAAGTGCATAATTGGGGGTTCTTAGGTGCTTATCTAGGAGAGATGTGCAATCCTCATCCGAGAGCCGCTGGGCACTAGTGAGTATTGCCCTGAAAGTATCCATGTCCACCTCATGAGGACTATGACAGTCAACCGGATAGGATGAGATGTCCACAACACACACACAAGCCGAAGAACGGACCACAAGAGGTGGCCCAAACGAAGATCAAAAACATAACGGAGCAAACGAAAAGGGGAAGGTCGGGGGATGAAGGGGGACAGCCACAGACATGGCTGCGGCCAAGTTACCGCAGCCCCGGCGTAAATCAGCACGAGCCTGGAAAGGAATCTGAGGAAGTTATGAATATGGAATATTGGGAACTCTAACGAGGCCGGATTTTGGCGGCTTTTGGCACGAATTTCTTCCTCTGTCCGCTCGACATTGTACCCGCAGCTGCACATTTCGGACGAAAATTTGACCTCCTTCAACTGACCAGCACATTTTAACTCCAATCTTGACGAGGTAGTAACGACATGTGGAGTCCACATTTTGGACGGAACCAGGGAGCGATCCATCGTCTAATCGTAAAGCACGCATCTTCGGCTTATCAAGACCGGCAGCGAATCGTTGAAAACTAATTTAAAGAACTTGTAGCCAATAGAAGGTATCATTATGCAAGTGATGAAACTGTAAGCTTTAAACCAGGCCATCAAATGTCCGAGACATAGACGCCTGCGCTGGCTAAACTCCGTGACGCCATTTCGATTCTTGAACTTGACAAAGTGTTCAAGACCCCATCCATTCCTTAGACCCAGATCGAGATCCCTCATGGATTCGACTCTCGCATTGGTGTTCATCGTTTTGTGGGCTGGCAGATCGGCAGCGATCTCGAGACCTAATCTGATGGCCGCCATAACTCCCAGGGTATGCCCACTTGCCGTGTAGTTCAAGTGATGGATGGGTGTCTGTTTTGTATATGATGGATTTTGGTGACTTCTGGGGTTCGCTTACGTACATGGCATGTTTAGGAAATGTGCATGGCTGCACCCTTGCAAGATGAATTTGAGTAACGACGGACTAATGCAAGAACATCTTGCATTTAAGTGATGATTCACACATTGACACATAGAAAGGAGGGATGATCCAACCTTGTTGCAGTATGTCGGAAAACTTTCGCTTGAACCAAAACCATTTCGTTCATGTTATTGGGCTGTTTGGCATGCAGTATTTCGAAATTGCTGAAAGCCTGCCTGTTGCTGCCAAAGAAGCCTCAGACGCCCCTTTAATCGCGTTTGGCAACTCCGGCTTCGAAGCTCTGGGATACACGGCGCGTCGTCCCGAAGCCTTGGTCCACGAATGCGTCATTAATGAACTGTCCAGGAATTATTAGTGTCATGAGTTTTGAAGAAGGAAAATGAAGACAAGACCCTCGACATTCTCTCAAGCACCCCCAATCCGTAACACAACTCGTTAAGCACCATATCAGACAAGTCACTGTGTTGGCACAACAAGAGCACATTTGTTCCGGTATGTATGGACATGTCAAGTTTTCCAATGCTGAATGAGATGGCTAGCAAAAAG
>KV908468.1:190796-203296 GCA_002005505.1 Botryococcus braunii | reverse complement strand
TGGCAAGCAAGCAAGGATGGAAGGGATGGGAAGGCAAAGAGGAAGCTATTTTTGCATGGCCAAGGGAACAAAAGGGTCACATCACTACCTGACTGATTGAACAAACCCGTGACTGAGTGATTGGAGAAAGACGACAAGGGGAACCGATTTAGCGAACTTCATGGAACGCGAGGAAGTGAGAAGGAAAGGAGTCGGTGATGAATGCGTATCCGACTACCGAAAAGTGGACCACCCGACACCACCATAAAACTGCATTGCGTGACTAAGCACGAGGAACATTGTTTTTAAACATATAAACATATGTCATTATCTGTTCGCTGATGAAAATTGGGGAACGGTACTGATATTTCCGCCCCAACTTCAATTTCAATTCGGAGCTTGCAAACTTAATGCAAGTGGCCAAAAGGACCTGGCTCTTCTTAGCATGTCACAGTGCCCCTTAGTGGGAAAGACCGCCCGGGGGGGGGGGGTGTTTCAAAGCCTCTTATATTCCTCTTTGGACTTCTTCAATCTGCCCATGCTTGCAATCTTCTACTAAAGCCCCTGTGAATATGCATGAAATTAACCTATGTAGGGTACGGCACTTTTGTTATCCTGTCCCATTCATAGCTTCCCATGTACTTGCACAGATGTAATTGTTTCTTTCTTTTTTTCTTTCTTTCTTCCTTCTTTCTTTCTTTCTTTCTTGCTTCCTTCGTTCTTTCTTCCTTTCTTCCTTCCTCCCTTCCTGCCTTCCTTCCTTCCTCCCTTCCGTCTTTCTTTCTTTCGTTCTTTCTTTCTTCGAATGTTGTGCATACGGTACAAATCCATGAACTGTTTGTTTTGGACAACCCCTCCCCAAATGTCTGTGTGTTGCAGGGCCAGCACGGAGGGGGAGTCAGGCACGCTGACTGTGGGCTTTGCTGCCGAAGAGACGGAGCCCGGCATATGGGTCGTCCGTGCCGTTGCAGCTGCTTTCCTTAGTGACCACCCTCTGGGACCTACACCCGTCTCTAGTGCTACCCAGTAGATTTCCAGACTTTTAATGCCACCAGAGAGAGAGAGGGATATTGATCAACTTTTTAATCAAGTTTTGAACCAGTTTTTTTGCCGTCACTCGCAGCGCGTGAGGGACAGCAACTGTTCCTGTGATGCGGAGCTGTACATTCTACTGCAGGCTGTACAGCTTGTTTGCACGCATCCAGCGCAAATTGGCAGTCTGAAACAAAGGTCCAAGTTTCTAAGATGTAGTGTCCCTGTGCATAAGCACATTTTGGTAGGCAGTATCCTCTTGATTTGCTCTGTACTCCGTGAATCTGCTAACCGGCATTCCTGACCAAAGCTTATCACGTTTGCACATTTGTGTAGTACATTTCGATGGAGTGTGCTCACATTCTTTATTCTGAATTCCGCCAGTCTGCCACCTGGCATCTCTGACTGTACTGCACCCACTACTCTGCTGTAGGATGCACATCTTGCCTACACAACTGTGTGCACAGTTGTGTAGGCAAGATATCTGGCTGCACCACATTAGATATGTGGTACAGATGTGGAGAGAAACTCACACTTTAGCACAGGCCCTTCTCTCTGTTTGACAGAAAGCTTGATTGGTTGCTCGTGTTTCTGCAGTTTTGCAAAGTGAGCAAGCTGCATGTGGTGAAGCACATTATATTTAACCTACACGTTGTACATGTCGCTTACACAGGGGTGCTGCAGCGTTGCCATCCTGGCTGTAAAAGGTACACTCTGGTCCAGCTGGCCACTCCGATTGGCTGTACAGTGTGAGCACACAGTTTACAGGATGTTCAGGAATGTATCCGCGAAACTCTTCAACTTGAATGCTTGTCTGCTTGTCTGCTGGAGAAGTACAATCTGATACAGACGGCGATACAGACAGTACCGGTTTTAGGAGGATAAACTCACTGTTCTGAATGTAGTGGACACTTGTGGAGCAGTACAGATGTATCGGAATGCTTTTTGGTATACTCGAGTGCATTACGGTACGTACAAGCTGTTCACTGTGATTGCATGAGGACTCCCTAATCGATGCAAACACTGATCAGCAACAACGCTGATCAAAATTCATACTGATGCACACGTGTTTTTAAGGACCTCTGTGCTGATAAAGCGCTGGGCATTCGGTGGAGAGGGTCCTGCCGCCTTTTGACTACACAAATCTGAGGAGTATTCATCAGTAATGTACTGCAGTACTGCTTGTTGCACAGACAGCTGACATGTCTATGCAAGAAGAATTCTATGTTCGTATCAATGTTACGTTCTAGATCGTAACATTGATAGAAGGTGGAGGCGAAGGGAAGGGGGAGAGAGTCGTGTCACCTCAAGGGAGTTGCCCTTCAGGCCGGCCGCCACGACCTTAGACACGCTTTTGTTGCGTTTCTTCATCAGGTGTGATCACTTGAAACCGCAGTTTCACTCGCCTCAATCTAGGGGAAATAGGCCTCCCCGGACCTGACCTCATCGGTGATAAGTGTTCTGCTCTTTTTATTTGCCGGTGCAGGTCTGGAGGCGTCGCTTTGCTTGTGGCTTAAGGCTTGGAACAAAAACCCGCAGTTTGTAGGATGGGTATTCAATTTTGACCCGAAAGTAGGGGCTTGGCACAGTTTGGACGGCGTGGCTTTTAAGCATTCCATGGAAAAATGTTTGCGGAGAGGTTTTGATGTCTCCCACTGTTGCCATCCTGAAGGATATGAGAGAATGCCTTCCTTTCAAAGGCTCTAGACAAGGGAGAGTGCTTGCACTTATATTTATTGCAAGTACCTCCGCACAGTACAAATACACCTTGAACGCAGAAGGTACAAAAGTGGTGCGGGTGATGTAGGGTAGTATATACACTGCCTCACGACATATCTACGTTGAGCATGTACCTGGCGCCAAATGCGTTAGCCTACTAAGGCATTGAAGTAAATTGAACACCGGTACGTACCGTTTTACTCGTGATCCCAGAAGTCATTTTGTAGGGGACACGTCTCTTTCTATAACGATGTTCCTGCCAAACCGGTATGTTCCTTCTACGTTCATTAGTAATTCCGGTTTCTGTAAGGGTACCTTCGAAGGTACCTTGCGCATGCGTATTCAAGTGAACTCTCTCTTCTAGAAGTCACTTGTTATGGCGGAACTCGTGCTTTATTCCTGCATCAACATTACTAACTAGGGTATTGCAGGATGATACCCTCAAGTAAACTCGGTAGGCATGCCGGTCCATCTTTTGTCAAGCAGTGCTGCCTCAAGGGAAGCACTGTTGCAATGCTTTGTAGGTCGCAGTATGGTAGCTTGCAACCCTGGTGGAGCATGCATGCATATGCATGAAGTTGTACTGTCGTACAATCATAATTGACTGTCAGGGCTAAGGCAGAGCCTCGTCGATCTAGAACCAGAAATCATACATGCATTTATGCAAAAAAGCTACCCCTGCGCAAGCTCATTCGTAACTGCGCATGTCATTGTGGGACGGTTGCTGACCTAGCCCTGTGGTTTAGTCTCTGAGATAGATTATCGATATAAACATAGGTAGCCTTTCAGGCTTCAGCAGATACTAACCCAGGTACAGTTCCAGTGTATTGAATGTACAGGTGGAACTCATGCGTTATTGTTGAGTTATGAATATTGTTATTGAATGCCTTGTGCAGTAGGTGATCTTCATGTGTGCAATGTTAGGATATGGGTCCGTTGTGAACATAAGGTACTTTAAGACACTGTTCGATGTGGACGGTTTTCTGACACAAGGTACAATCTGATCTTGATCACGCGGTGTTGTGGAAAGGCTATTAAAGCAGCGGTCACCGCACAGTCGGGCAACTGTGGTAAAAAGATGCTGGGCACTTAAGATGCTAGTCTTGTTTATATAATTGCTGTTGCTCAAGTGCACAGTCGGCTTGGACTGTAGCTGGAAGAGAATACACCGACCTGTCTGCGTGTGTACAGATGCGGTGACGCATGCATGGTCTTTAGTGGTATTGTGTTCATGTGTGGTTGCTGCAGTGTAAGTGAACCATCCTAGTGTACAATCCAGCCTCCCAAACAGCGAAGGGACGGAGTCTGGATTGAGTATAGGAAGGTACTTGCTCGTAGCCGTCAAGAGTCTTATCCGTGGAGAGTTAGCTGATTGACAGACCATTCATGTAACGGAACTGTGGTAAAAAGATGCTGGGCACTTAAGATGCTAGTCTTGTTTATACAGTTGCTGTTGCTCGAGTGCAGACAGTCGGCTTGGACTGTAGCTGGAGGAGCATACACTTACGACCTGTCTTCGTGTGTACAGGATACGCCATGCCCATAACCTAACACTGAATAAAATTGGCCCGTATGGGGCAAGTTCATGCAGGGACTACCACTGATATCAACGCCCTCAAATGTGTGGCCAAGTTGGCGATTGATTCGAAACGTTTTTTCTGTCAATCCTGTGGGAGGCTTACAATCCCTTGCTGAGCACTAGCACCTCGTACAAACCAGATTTCGTTCCTCCCACAGGGTTCACGGGCTCCGTTAGAGGAACGTTGCCACTGCCTGCTCCAGTAGCTGGGTTCATTCTGTAGTCTTGGAGCGGCTTGGTTTTAGATTTCACTGGATCTGTCGCTGGAGGCCTGGTACATCGATCTACAAGAAGCCAAGCTTACACGTGATCATATGATATATCATAGCGCATATATAGCGCATGTACATACATAGCGCTTCAAGCGGCTTGGATCAGGTACACCACACCCAAGGGTAACTCTAGATATATGTTTGAACAAATTTGGCAGCCAGACCACTAGTGCTGGCAGCTGCAGAACTCGTGGGTGTACTCGGCACAATATGCTGGGAGGTGCAGTGGTAAGAGTAGACAAGCCGACAGTGTAGACGTGATCACAACCTTTTTCTCCTTACCGTCATCTTCAGCCCTAGTGCTGGTACTGGCCTTGACCAGCCAAAGATGTAATATTCCTTCCTTCCTCCATGGATGTGTAATTGCTTCCTTCCTTCCTCCCACATACGGCAGTTCTGTGTGCCAAACTTTTCTGGCCAGGATGAGCGAGGAAAGGCTGAACCGCAGATGACAAGCTTGAGCATGTGGTATCATGCATAAGATAGTAGCAATATTGCGAGCGAGGGCTGGTTCACGTGCACGCGCTTGTTACCCGTACGGGTAACAAGCATGTTGTATCATGCATTTGCTGATAGCATTTGCGACGGAATGCTGCTTCGCGGGTAAGAAGCATTTGGTAACATGCACATGCCAATAGCATTGCTAGGGAAGGCTGATTCAAGGACAACAAGCATATGCATGTGATAAAATGCATATGCCAGCGCTGGCATATGCAGCGTTCCCGTTGAAGTAGCCTTCCCTAGCACTGCTACTAGTAGTCATTCTAGGAAAGGCTGGTTCACGGACGATATGCATGTGGTAACATGCATATGCTTGGAGGCGTGCTACTCCAACAAGGAGAGGACAGCCTCGAGACCATCCCAATCGATTGGAGCACCTCGGGGGAGATGTGGCATTGATGAAAAGGAGTAACGCCAGCTGACAGTCCCACATCAATGAAGGTGTGGTCCGCGCCAGTCATAAAGCGCCATTAATCAGTAGGGGCACATACACCCTTGTTGGATCAAGGCCACGAGGAGCTGCTCCGTCCCGGGAGCCCTGCTTAATCGGATCGTGACAACGTTGACGTTAACGCCTTCGATAGCACCAAAACGACTTGGAAGATATGGCCCCAAGGGGCTATAAAGTGTGCTGCAAACGACGAACAGGTACATCTAACAAGCAATCAGACGTGCTCTCTTGCTGCATGAAGGAATGAAGACGTTTGGAATACGGACTCATCAGACACGCGCTTGTTTCCCATCCAGGCCCCAACACACACACACACACACACACACACACACACACACACACACACACACACACACACACACACACGCGCGCGCGCGCGCGCGCGCGCACGCACGCACGGGCGCGCCCATGTGACTGCACGATTCGGCCCCTCAGGCGAGCCCTTCGAAGAATCCTGGGTTGTTGGAGAACATACCGGTCAAGGCGTAATGGACTCAACAACGCCAAAGCCCACGGCTCTTTAAATATTATGGTGTCTCCAAGCGACAACCACTGACAGCGCTAACACTACTCACTGTTTCAGTCCTAAACTAAAAGAATATCCATGCGGCCATGCGGATTAAGTAAAGTCAGCCCAAAAAGTCTTTGAAAACAGGGCAACGTTCTCGCCGCACATCTCCACTGCAGACTCCACTACAGTGCTGTTTCGCAGATGGTACCCAGTACCATTGGGACAGACACCTACATCCACACTCTTTCCCGATACCCCTGGGAAAGCACCCACACTGGTTTCTATGGTAGAGCTGAGAAGGTCCTGCGCTCCTCCCTGCAGACATGTGCATGACAAGGCATGCTGCGCCTTGACGGTGCAAAACAAAAACAGCAGCCTCCGCACACGTATTGCAGGCTACATGGCATGCTAATTGCCATGGCAACACCACCAAACGCAGCACTGGTAAGCTGCACGGGCAAAACATTTTTTGTACGAACACCCCCACCCCCCGGCGCCCCGGGAAAAAATGTGAACAACCCGTCAGACAATAATCTGGGCCGGGACATAGTGACCAGGGTCATTGACTACTTTAAATTATCCCCAAAGGCTATCCCCGAAATAACTCTCTCGCCCCCGAAATTGTACCCAGGGGCTTTGAGCACTATGAATAATCCCAGGCCATACTTTAGGGCAGGAGATTGTATCTGGGGCCCTTCGAGGAACTACAATGTAACGCATGGCAGCCCTTTGTGGATCACGAGATGCTATGCGCCCGCATCACCTCCTACCCGTCTGGGTGGATAACATGGACGAATCCACCGACACAAAGCTCATTAATGTACTGCAAAAACACGAAACTCATTAATGTATTGCAATACTGCAAAAACCTCCTTAGACGACGTGGCCTTCGTGGACGCTCTGCTTGATTTTGGCAATGGCCTTGCCAGGGTTGAGCCCCTTGGGACAGACCTGCACAAAGCACAATTGCCCCCCTCCCCCATGTCATTGCATCTCAATTTGCAAAATTACATGCCAGTCATTGCATCTCGATTTGTGGATTACATGCCAGTCATGTCAACAAGTCTGTGCCCTCGTCACAACAGTCCCCATACCCTCGATCACATGCTTTCATGCGTAACCCCAACCTCCAACGCTCTTGGAAAAAGGAATGCAGGCAATAGAGCACTTCGGGGGTGCTAGAGGAATCTCTGGTCCTCAACTCATACAGACCCACCATAATCGGGAGCGAAAATGACGGGGGCAATAGAGCTTAGGAGCTCAAGGCGGCCCAGGAGGACTCTCTTGTCCTGAACACATCCAGACCCATCATACTAACATTGATTAACGCTTTGCACTGCACAGCTCGCAGCAGGGCCATAAACCTGTCAGCACTATGTATACAGTAAATGCAATTGAATTAGGTGACAGTAACCCTCAGGAACACAGCCTTAAGAGCAATGCTGATCGCATATCCTTAAAGGAGACTCTCTCACCAACCCCACCACACGTACCCCTTGGCCACCCAAACCACAAGGTACATGAGGCCACTGCACGCCTCAGCCTCAAAAAAAGCATCTTAAACACAAAAAAATGTCTAATCCAACAATGAGATAGAATCAGAAAAAACACAAACAATTATTGGCGTGTCCAACGACCTCCAGATAGCCATATAATTGGGATGGTACTGCTCAAAAAAGTACCATGCCATACAGAGGCATCCGCTTCTTAGGGCCCTGAATGGAATCTTCATGCCAAGCCCATGTCTAATGGTAAGTGGTAGAGATGCCGATGGACGAGACATAAGCATTCCCCACAAAGTTGGGAAGGCCCACTCCTCTGGCTACTCTCAGAAAAAGTTAGGTATCCATGCCAGGCAACGACCAAATTCGTTGCGTTTTACACAGCACAGTACCTCAACCCAATCTGATCTAAGGAGTAATGCAGTTTAAAAACAAGCCAGCCACCACGTGAACTAGACCTCATGAACTCGCTACACCATGAGAAGGAGTGCGACTCCTCGGAAGAATGCATTCTCCACAGAAGGAATGCAATGTCGACAGAGGAAACGCAATTTCCTCAGTAGAAATGCAATTTCCTCATAAGGAATGCAGAATTTAAAAGAAGGAAAGCAATTTCTACAGAAGGAACGCAAATTTCTCAGAAGAATGCAATTTATACAGAAGGAATGCAATTTTTACGGCAGGTATGCAAATTCCACGAATGCAAATTCCAAAAAAGGATTGCAGTTTCCGTTAAAGAGCCAGCGTGGTTACCTTGGCACAGTTCATGATTGTATGACATCGGTAAAGCTTGTAAGCATCATCAACCCACTCCATGCGTTCCTTCTTGGCCCCATCCCGGCTGTCAACCAACCACCTGCAGAACACAAGCTCAGATTCATCAGCCTCTTGCAGAAGAGCACTCATCACCCTGAAATCTGCTCACTTTGCAATCTGCCAACTGCCCCATCCCTTAGGGCAACAACCGCCCCACCCCCCTAGCAGTTTTGGCCATGTGTCTATCATTTTCTTGTATTGCATAATGGACTGCACATGCACTTCCTTCACGTCGCCCCGTCTCTCTCCCTTTCCATTCATCCCTGCTGCCCCCCCCCCCTCTTCTTGCCTTCCTAGCTTCCTTCCTCCGTTCTCCATCCCTTTGCCCACATCAACCTCCCTCCAAACTCTCCTTCAGCGCTCGCCCCTTGGCAATGCTATCTCTGTTTCCCCTCCTGATGAAAGACACAACAGGTGTGGCCTCCACTATAACATTTGCTGTGGTGCTCCATCCTGTCAGTGTCTTAATAAACCCAAACTGTCCTCCGGCTCCTCCTCAGAGTGTCCCTTGTGCAACTGTGCCCCTCAACCGGGCAGTCACTCTCCCCCCCCCCCCTGGCCTCGCTCGCTCGCTCTCCCCCCCCCCCCCCTCTCTCTCTCTCTCTCTCTCTCTCTCTCTCTCTCTCTCTCTCTCTCTCTCTCTCTCTCTCTCTCTCTCTCTCTCTCTCTCTCTCTCTCTCTCTCTCTCTCTCTCTCTCTCTCTCTCTCTCTCTCTCTCTCTCTCTCTCTCTCTCTCTCCTCCCTCCTCCCTCCCTCCCTCCCTCCCTCTCTCCCTCCCTCCCCTCCCTCCCTCCCTCCCCTCTCCCTCCTACCCACCCGCCCACACACTCTCACACACAGACATCACTACCCCTCCCCCCCCCCCCCCCAACACACACACACAGAGAAAGGAGGAAGGCCTGCCCGGGGGGGGGGGGGGGTAGACAGAGGGAGGGAGAGAAAAAGAGAAAAGGGTGTGCGGCCATGGCACGGCCACGTAATGGTAAAGCACCTGTAGGCAGCAAGCAGCACAGCCGGACCCAGGTAGCGATCCTCGTTCCACCAGTAAGAGGGGCAGGATGTCGAGCAGCAGGCACACAAGATACACTCATAAAGCCCGTCCAGCTTAGCTCTGTCCGCCTTCGACTGTAAGAACTCCTGTTCAACAACAAAACAGGTCAGCCCACCCTTATCAGGAAGCATCCGATGGTGGAGACATCACATTTTGAGACAAATTGGCATATCCCCCAACCTCCCTCCTCCTCCTCGCCCGCGGGATATGTACGCAGGATGCACTATATGTTGTATCCAGGGGCCAGACCTTTGACTGCGGGACACAACCAACGTATGGATGTATAGACAATCGATGAAATCAAATGGACTGAAATGCGGGAAGAAGCCTTTGAGCAGGGTTCTGAAACCTTGGAACATATGTAGGTCGTTGTCCAGGAACAGACACACCCATACGCAAACCATAGCCAGTGGCAAATAACTTTCGCATACATGCCATAAGTCGTCCACACCTTCCCAGGCTGCTCTGTGGGGGAGTTTGTGCTTGGGATGAGGTACGGCTTGATGGACTTGTACTGCGCATAAAAATTGCTCATATCCACAACCAAGTCGCGGATCACGAACATGTGGGGGAGTGGCGCAATTTTGCTCTGAGTCTTCGGATCACGGTCCACCTTTGTTAAGCAGGCAAGGCCATTGGTTCCGTCAATATTCATTGCGCAGGACCCACAGATGCCTTCCCTGCAAGATCCAACACCGCTCCCACTCGTCGCAGGTGCATCTCTTGGTGTCTGTTACTGGAATAACATGTTTACCTTCCGACTATGTAAGAATGGTATGCATATCTTATCTACATGCAGAAGATCAGTAGGCGACCTTTAAACAAAACCACAACACCTTCTTGGTCGAGACCGCACAGCATAGACGAAAAGCACGTACCTGCATGATCTTCGAAACGAAACTGTGTTGTCCTGCTCATCTTTAATCTTTAAAAGAACATCCAACATCATGGGGCCACAACTGCAGAAAAACACACTGTGAGTACCAAGCCACCACTGACACTCACGTTGCGCCTCCTCGTGAACATTATGATACAGCTGGACAACCCCATTGCCCCTCGTACAATTTAGGTCGGCTTTATTCGATTTGGGGGACGCTGTAAGATTAGGGCTGGACCTACCTGTTGATGTCCACCTTATAGGTCTGATATTTTGGTTTGTCTGGCAGATCAGGGTGCCATCTGCAGAAAAAGTACTGTTTCAGAGAAATTGTATGATACAGGACAAATATGCTAAATGGCTGCCCCGTCCTTGCTTAATCACAAATATACCCTGACAACAAGCCCACCTGTATATTTGGAAGTCTCTGTACAATGGAGCCTTAGATGAAACGTCAACGGATGGTTCTGCTACCGGGGCTGCCGGAGGAGCTTGCATTTCAGCTGTTGTCGTAATTATTCTGGACAACATCCTGGGTCCTAAGACCCCACCGACCTTACGCGCTCGTCCAAAGACTTGCATTTCACCAGAATGATATCAGAAAGTACCTCTAGCACTGTGTTGAAGCTTATTACAATGTTGCAGCATAAACAACTCACGACTATTGGCTGCAGGACAACGCTGACGAAACCATTTTACGGAACAGACGACACTCCTACGTGGGCCGATCCGTGCGCGCGATTGAGGTTTAGTACAACCGCGGTCACGTTCGCACGGGGAAAGCGAAGGAAGGAAGAAAATATTACATCCAGGACCAGCCATTAAGGCTGAATAGGGATGACGATATAACTGTCTAAAATCTAGATCCACCACTAAGAGTTGGATCGCCCTGAAGCATTGATGTAGGCATTTAAAGCGTTAACCACAAACCTTGCAACCCCTTCACCGTCTTGCTGCCACATGAAGCGGGTAACTGATCGCACTTGCGGGTGGAAAAGGTGGCTAAACTGAGATCGAATATGTTCTAACAATGGGCAAATGAACAGGAAATGAAACTCATCTCCCACCATCCCTAATGAACACCTAGTACAGATCCTCTCATCACATGGGATCCCTTGCCGTCTACCAGTTTCAATTGGGAGGTCATGACATCCTTAGCGGAATCGTAAAAGGGTTCTTACAGTCTTCAGGGGGAGATGAAGTCTTGGGGCACCTCTATGCAGACGCACATGTTGAGGGCGTATAAACTATCTATAATACCTACAATACAATGCCCTAGCTGAGAGACATGAACGAGGAGAAGGGTGTAAGCCTTCCCACAACAGATATGCCTGGCGATCAAGTAGGTCTCGTACCCGACGCACATCAATATGTTCAGGCTTGTCCATGCGGACGTGGTCGGTATTGAAATACCCATTTTTTTTTCAATTGCTCTGCTTAACCACAGTTCCTGCAAGGGTTTCACGCCTACTAGTGTTGGCTAAATTGAGGACCTTCACAAGAACCTTGTAGTGAAGCCTTTCTGGGCCCAAGTCGACAATGGAATTCCAAAAGTCAACCATCCTTAACAACCATGTGGACCACAAGGGGTTGATGTTTAACTCACAGTTGAGAATATCTTCTGGGGTATTCGAACGAACACCGGTGATCTTACAAAGCACCTTCTTATTTACATCTAGTAGTTTGGAAGGGAAGACAGGAAGGAGCGAAAGTAGTTCGCTGTTCTCTTTCTGTGTCCCTCGAGTTCGCCTTGATGCCTTGGGGAGCCTCCACGTGGGTCTTCTCCTTGACCTTTTCTTGGCCCTTGTCGCCCTCATTGTAAGGAAGGAAGGAATACTGCATCCAATATAGGAAGGAAGGAAGGAAGGAAATATAACATCCAGGACCAGCCATTGTGGCTGAAGGGATGACGGTACAACTGTCTAAAATCTAGATCCACCACTAAGAGTTGGATGTCCCTGAAGCATTCATGTAGGCCTTTAAAGCGTTAACCACAGACCTTGCAAACCCTGTGAGCTGCATTCTGGGGCCTTCCTACTGCTAGTCCAGGTGGCAATTCTGACGAGTTGTGTCTCTTGGCCACCCCAAACCTGTCAGTGCTCAGACTACCATGTGCTCGGCTTCTCATCTCATCATGCCCTTCGGGCTAGTTTGATGGACTTCCTGCTTCTTCTGCTTCAAGGTGAGGTGGACGGGGGCACGTTTTGGTC